>BJBW01004634.1:88815-108599 GCA_004320125.1 Scolopax mira | reverse complement strand
GAGGCATGCTCTGACATGCTCTGGGTGGTCCTACATTGGCAGGGGAGTTGGACTAGATGATCTCTATGGTCCCTTCCAACTCCAAAAATTTCAGTGATATTCAGTGATATTCAGTGAAAAGATGGCAATGGTGAGGGATAATTTTCACCATGAGGCAAAGATACAAAAAAAAGGCCATGTTTCTACGTACACAAGAGTAAATACTTCCAGTCTGAATAATTTTGTTCTTTTCTTAACAGAAGAAAGGAACAGGGAGGGAAAACCAGAGTTAAATCTACTCTCTACAATGTTCTGCATAAAATTAAATATAAAATGACTTCAAACCTGCCATGGCTCTCAAAAGCCTCACAATAGAGCTTATGATGAACTTAGAAAATATCAGGTTTTACCTTTTACTGGTATGCATATAAGGACAGAAGGCAAATTAACCATAACACTTCCCAGGAAATTATATTATGTAGATATGAATTTCACAGAAGAAATGTTTTCTCTAAGCCTACCTTTTGTGGTTCAAGCATGAAACAGTTTGCATAACTATAAACTAAGATCAGAAGTTGCATAAATATCACATTTTATTCTTCACACTAGTGATTTCTACTGACTGACACAATAACAATCCTATTTTACAAATTGAATGTCTTCTTAAAGTTATTTTTAAAATAACTTAATAGCATGGTAATTTAAAGCATCTGAAAAAGCAGAGGAGCTAGCAGCAGCAGAAGCCAAAACCACTAAAAGCCTCAGAGAGTTACCAAGTTTAGTTCTGCTATCCAGTAAAAATCAGCTACTTCTCATGATGGGATCTAGAAAGGATTAAGATGAGCACTCTCATCTCCTCCTGAAATCAGCTGGAGCTGAGAGCAGTTAGCCCTGTCTGGGATCCCAGAGACAAGGGGATCTCCTACCTCCTCAGAGACAACTGACACAAAAAACCAGCTAAATGTTTTCATAAGAAACCAGGCAGTTCAAGTGAATTTCAGACAAAGCTAGAAACTGCTAAACATTCTCACAGTCAATGCAGTAAAGTATTTGCCCCCATTATAAAAGAAAGGAGTCTATCCTGGTAGCATGTATGACAGGTCAGCCATCAGGAATTCAAACCTGGTTCTTGGCTCATCATAAAGCTGCTACAGAAAGAGAGGTGGAAACTTCTGCTGCACCCAGGCAGTGCTTTGGCCATGACCTACGGCATGGGGTTTGCATTGGTGCTGTGCCTGCTGCTCTTGGCAGCCTCTTTTATTTAAATAGCAAGTATTTCTCTCTTTTTTCTTTATCACTGAGTCTGTCTGAGATGGAGCAGTTCTAGTATGAGGTATGGCAGGGGGAGAATGTTTACAACATGTATTTCACGACAAAAATCATAGTATTGTTTTAACAAATTCAGTCTCACTCTCTGCAGGATGCAGTCTGAGAGAGAATGGTCTTCCCTCTAAATCCTGTCTTGCTCCACTGCCCGTTACCAGCTTTTCTTCCATGGGGTTTCCTCAGTCCAAGACATCTCACAGATTATTCTTCTTCCTCATATATTGCATGACTATTTAGGTTAGGATGGAGATAAGTATTATCATGCCACTGAACTAACAAGTCCAATTATTAGAATAATTATATTCACAATTTGCTTTTGATGATCATTCTACAATGCTAATAATAAGAACCTTGGGAATACTGTCAACACAAGAATCCTTTTCCAGTATTTCTTCCCTCTTTCTGTACATCCCTTTGGAAGATTTGGCTCAATTTAGGAGTTCCTAGGGCTTTCTTATACTTGTCTTTTTATTTCTGCTGAATACCTAAGAAAAACTGCATGCCTTCTCTTAGATAGTCTTTCCTGTATCACAACATCAACACTACTGTAACTGGACTGTATGTATTTTTACATTTCTCCAACATAAAGAGCACTTTGTATCTCCAGCAGACTTTAGAACAACTGCTTTTAACATTTCCACTTCCCACTACTCTTCTGGGCAAGTCTGGCTTTGCTGATGTAATGAATCATATGTTTAATAGTGTTACTGCTGGTTAACAAAACAGAATGTGAGAATTAAAAGATCTCCCATAATGATATGCAAGGGTATTTCCAACAAAAATGGATCAACATTTCATTTCTGTTGCAGATCCAGGCAGCAAAACCATTAGTGGACACAAGTGCCCCTGCAACATACAGCCACCTTCATCTGAAGTTAGGGAAGCTGAAGGTATAATATTGGTTATATATACTGAGCACTAGCATGCTTACCTTCACATCTGCTCTCAAAGAAAACAAAGAGACTACCAGATAGTCACAGTTTCAGAGTATTTTTTTTTCCCTCGGTGCAGTGATTGCTGCAACAGCACTATCAGGATCCATGAATAGCACACTCCCAACCACATTAAATAACTTATTTTATCTTTATGATTATTGATGAAATCAGAGGGCTTCAGATTAACAAGTGCTAAAGCGTTCAAATAGCCTTCTAAAAGGTACTTCTGCACAACCATGAAAAAAACATGATGAATAACAAGAATAGCACAATCATCAAGATACACACAGAGCAATGAACTGAATAATAGGATGTTAACATATTCAAAGCACAAGAAATAACAATGGATAGCCTTGACTGGCAGTTATCCTTCAAAATCTTACTGCTCCCAAGAGTAAATTTTTATTAAAACATGAGAGTGGAAAAGAAATGGTTACCTAATTAACTCTGCTCACTAAAAGGAAATAACAATGACTTAAAAAAACCAAAATGTGAGCAAAGTAGAAAATATGTGCAGCTAAACCCTGTCAAAGACTTAATTTCCAACACAGTGCCCCTCAGGCAATGGGAGTGTAGCCCATGTAAAGACTTCAGAATTAATTTCCTTAAAAATGTTTATCATCTCACTGTGCAACATTATAATCCCCAGCCACCTTTAAAATAATTTCGCTAGCAAAACAATTCATTTCTCCTCCATGCATAAAATCATATGCTATATTAGGAGGTGGGTTCAATTGCTCTTGTTATTTTTTTTTCGTATTACTTTAAGTACACTGATAAAGTTCCTTTGAAAATGAAACATTGCATAACCTCACACAGCAGGAACCCACTACTCTTAGGCATGTTCCTTTGAACTACAGGTCCTGATACCTAGAAGTGAGACTGTGGTGGTCCTAGTCTCTTTCTTATCCTTCTCTTTTCCAAACTACTACAGAAAAAAGGAAAAGTAAAACCTCTAATGTTGCAATCTTCTAGTAACCAGTTCTTCTTTATAATCATTCTCCTCGAGGTTATTCAGAGCCTGATGGGATTACTTAATGTGCCGGTTTTAGGTCGTTTTATACTACAATGTGACCAGTATGTGCTTCGGTTATAAACCCCAGCAAACAAGGCTGATGCACTAGATTCCCTACAGAAACCTCCTACTCTAACATTGGCCAATCAGAACTATTGGAGTGGGATGAGCTCTGTTCATTTCATACAGGACATGGAATATCTTTGGAGTATCCAGAATCAAATTAAGAAGCAAAGGGGCAGAAAGGAGTGAATTATCATGCTCAAAATAAGACTATTTATTCAGTGGTCCTGTTCTGAGAGGTTTTTGAGAACGAGATGTTGAAACCCAGCTATGAAGTGGGTACTTTCCCTGCTTTCCTCCATCCAGCCTCTTTCTGGTTACCTCCAAATCAGTCCTGCTGCAGAAGGCAGTTTTTCTCTTCATGTCTCCCCTATTTCTTCCCAGTTCCAAAAATACACACTTTTAGCATAGATTTGTGTTCTTCAGAAAACAATATGGTAATATTTTTCACAAATTAGACAATGCCCCTGGCTATCCAAAGGGATTCTCCCTCCTTCACTGGACTCCTTCAGTTTTCATCCCACTTTTGATCCTAAGTTATTTTGCCCATTATACAGTAAATTTCAGAAATTATTAATAACCTTCCATTTTAAAACTGAAGTTAAAGAGGCTTAAAATCATGCCTAGGATGAACAGAGCTAGCCTGTACTGCCTCATACATCTGTCTCCATTTTTTCATCACACTCAGTTGTTACTTCTCAGCCTGCAACCCCTCTGGGACAAAAATGGCCTGCAACTGGACCTAATCCAGATCTCACTGAAGTCAACAGAAAAAATACCATTTGATCCAAAGCCCACCAAAGATAACAGAAAGACTCCCATGGTCTTCAGAGGAGTCTGGATGAGTCCCGTCATGTGTTTGTACAGTGTCCATCTCAACA
Source organism: Scolopax mira (assembly GCA_004320125.1). NCBI lineage: Eukaryota > Metazoa > Chordata > Aves > Charadriiformes > Scolopacidae > Scolopax > Scolopax mira. The sequence goes on along the minus strand of BJBW01004634.1, from coordinate 104,400 downwards.
ACGCTAGATTTTGATGAGAGTCTGTGAAGGCTGCTGGGGGCACAAAAGATAGTGAGGATCCTGGAAAAAGCATTGACAAATATTTATAGAAATTCTGCTTATACTGATGAAATGCATTTGCTAGTCATGCAGGCCACTGCTGGTGTGGTTGCAGGAACGTTTATCAGAGTTGAATTCACAGCATTAGGTAGGGCTTTCTCTCTTTGTATCACCATTAAAATGGTGAAACAAAGGGTTATCTCAACACTAGCACAGAGTTTTACCTGATCAGTGTAACACCTTGTTAGGTATCCATGCTGTTAGGTATCACTGCTGCTTGCTATGGCCTTGTAAAAGCAGAAGCATTTTTTTATCCCTTTTGTACACAAAGTTGGAAGAAGACCGACTTTCCATCATCAAAAGAGACAACTGTTTGCTGCTGGAGAAGATGTCCTGCATCATGAGAACAAAGGGACAAATCGACAACAAAAATGACTATAGGGCCAAAAGGTAACATCAGCAGCACTATTTCTATGTAGTTATCACGTTACCTTCCCAGTGGCAAACATGGCTAAGGATCAACTGCTGTGTGAGGACACGTATTTTAAAGGGCAGCCTAAGGTAGAATCAACACTACAGAAAACCATTTGCTTGCCCTATCGCATGAGATCCAATGACAGGTCATTTTCCTCCTGCCCTCTGTTGAAGAGAAGATGGCTTTAAAATAGTTTTTCAGTTTAATAACTGAGAGAATGAAAAAAAAATGGGGGGAAAAATGAAAGAGAGAGAACATTGCCCTACTTTTAAGAGAAATAAATGAAGTAAACCTATTATGTCTCAGCAAAGCTGTTGTTCCTGCTAAGTGAGTCATTGCTGCTGACTTTGCCAGTTTTTCCTACAGACACCACCGGAAAGAGGGAGATCCAAAGCTGAGAGATTAAATAAAAACAGAGCAAAGAGTAGAATTAAAATTAAAAAGAAAAGTGGAGCAGGAAGCAGGCAGAAGTGAAAATATGATTTACTGCTCAAAGGAGACTAGTCAAAATAGGCCTTGAGGATTTATCACCGGAGAGAACCACCTTACATATTTTTGATTCAGGAGGAAATTCATACCCCGGATAGGGCATAGCAAACCAGTCAACAGCAGGGACAGGCTTTTGAAGTCAAGAGGAATGCTTTGTACAACTCAGGTGGCAGCTCTTACCTCCTGTGATTCATTTACAGACAGACTACTTCATGACAGACTGACTGCTCATTGGGCCCTCAAGTGTCTCCAGACAGCAAAAAATGCAGCTCAGGTGCAAGTGACCTAGGTAGAACTCATTAAAAGTCACTGTCTCGAATATCCTGGCATTTGCACAGTTTCTTGGGAAGACAGAAATTATTTGAAATGGAGTAAGTCATGTCCACATCACGCAAACACACATCATAGCACTCATCGCTTGTCACTAGTGAATAATACCCAGATCAGTGCAGGCATCAACAAGCATTAGTTAACTCCGCCACAAAAGGTGTGATTCCACAAGAGATGGAAGGAGTAGAGCATCCTCCCCCATTTCATTCCCTCTGTCCCTTCCAGATTCAAGTGTCAAACTCTTGTTGTTTTCTTCAGATCGACTCTGGTTTTCATCAGACCTCTCCATTAGCTAATTGAACTTGAGACAGCAGCAGAAAACTAACCCAACAAAACCAAACAAACCTGGATAGTTTTTCTGACACTTTCTGCAAAGTGATGAATTCCAGGGCTGGTGCAAGGAGTAGAGAAGACCGCACAACTAGGAGCAGTGGGGCGATAAGCAGGAGAAGGAATAGAGCAAGTCCTCCCTTTTTTTGGACAGGAGACTGCTACAAGGTCAGCTCAGCTGCCTGGGAAATTACAGTCTAAGAAATCACAGAAAGTTTCCAAGGCATTTGAGGGAGGATGCTTATCTCCATTATCTTCATTGCTTCCCAACTTGGTTCATCGGGTTTGTACACAAATTAAAGGTATAAACCAATATAAGTGAAATAATTGATCATAAACAGTCTCAGACACTGGCCATGTCCTCACCTACAGTACTGCACTACAGCAATTCCAAGACTGGAGGGTTGGCATTAATCCAAGATAAAACTAGCATTTTTCCTCTTCTAAAATGTACCAAACCTCCATGCAGGCAGGGCTGCATTTGGAAGATACTGAACAAAGACGATCCTCTTAAGAAGGACAAAAGGATTGGGTTGCAAGGGCCAGTTAACACAGATCAAGGAGGAGCAAGTCCCTGTAGAGGAGGTATAAAACCTTTAGGCAAATTTTCCCCTGACACAAGATTGACAGATACTTCACATTCCGGGTTTTCTCGTGTGGGAATTCAAACAAGCTTGAAGAAGTTTGATTCTGCTTATATGGTTTTCCTCTTTAGTTTAAATGGATTAAAACGAAAGCAGGAGCTGCGGAGAGTGAACCAGGAGAACCGTGCCATTCTGGATAGAATTACAAAGACCCAGCCTCAGTATCAAGTTCAGCAATGGCACGAGGATTGGCAACGAGCTGAAAAATACATGGCCAACATTGCAAGATATCCTCGTGGGCGGTGTAAATCACAGAGCCAAAAGGTAGCCCTGAGCTTCTGTTCTTTCCTTCCCGGTTATTTCTAGGTTGGAACTGCCCATACAGTGCATTTTGTGCTGGGGATTAACTGCACATGGCAGCCAGCCACACAATTAACAGCCTTTCATTTATACAGCCACTCTTATCAAATGAATCTCGGAGTGCTCGTCAGACTTTATTAGGTGATTTGCAAGTGCTGTGCTCTCTACAGTCAGACTGTCCACCATGGAGAGACGGTGCTCTCAGAAATAAATCTAAAAATAATTAAAAAGATAAAGGAGAAGCAATGACTTACCAGTTCTCTTAGAAAAACACCCAAACACTGCAGGAACAAGTGGTGACCAAGGTGGCATATGTACCAAGGTGACCAAGTGGGCATATGCCCTACACCAGCCATTCTGCAGAAAGTAACAAGCTTCTTATTTTAATTAGTAACAGAGGTAAAGAAAACAACAACAGAACAGCTACGAGGTGTTAGCAAACTTTCCCTGAGAAAGAAAATTAACAGTCTTTAACCTTTCCACATCCAGACTCCCTAGCTTTGAGCCTACTAACTCCCAAACTCCCAACTTTCCTCCCAAACCAGAAGGAAGCTGCAGCACTGCCCACCAGGCAGAGAGCTGGCATCAGCTATTCCTTTGCCTATCTTTCCTATCACCTTGGACTGCTGGGCCTCCATGGTTATGTGTCTTGATTCAGGAGGGATGTCCTCCATGCAAGTCTGATTCAATATACACGGGTGTTGCTCAGTCCCTATATTCACTACCTTACTCATTACCTCTAGCCTGAGGCCACTGAAATAAATCCTTTTTAAAGTCTGTAGCTTCTGAAGATACATAAAAAGATTTCCAAACATGTAGCTCATCTAAATCTATCCAAGTCTTTGGAGGACAGTAGGTAAGTAGTATTTCTTTTATCCCAGGACTATCCTTCTGCCAAAACTTTGGTCACAATTCTAATTCCAGAGGATTTCCTCAGGAGAGGCAGAGCACTCAAAAGAAAAAAAACAATAAAAATTGTGGCATTGTGAACAAGAAACAGAACCTCTAACCAGCTTCTGTCTAGAGATTATTCTTGAATACAGCTATCTCATTTTAATAAAGATTTCCAAAACTATTGAGTCTGAGGCAGAAAGCAAGTATAGAAAGCTTCAACCCAAACAGTTTAGACTTGACAAAGAAATAAGGAACTAAAAGAGAGGCTGCTACAATTGAAAATATTAGGCAGCTTTAATTACTGTGGAAGTATCATTACAAGCCAAAGAAATGTAAAGCAGGTGCACCATAATCAGAAAATATGAAAATTATGGCTGTAGGATATTTTTTTCAGGTATTTATAGATTCACCAACTTTTGATTTTGGCAGATTTTTATAAACACATGAACAAATTCTCATAAAGAACTAAATACATCCTGCAGCCTTCCACACATCAACTGTTAAGTCTGTGCGCTATAATGAATAGGTACTAGAAGACCTGTAAGAAGTAGTCACTAGAAAACATTTTTTCCAGTGTGAAAAATCCAGCGTGATTCTGTTTTTTTCCAGAATCAAAGCAGTGACAGTTGTTTTTTTCATATACAATTATCTTGTATGTATCTCTCTGTTCTGGTAGGAAGAGGAATTTAAAAAGAAAACATCTAAACAAGACACAAAAAGAGAAAAGCAACTGAAAGAAGAAGGTGTGAAGAGGAAGGAAAAAGAAAGAGAACATGTCCACCATGAAAAGGGAAAGAACAACTAGAACAAGACAGAGTTCCGGAAATAGCGTTATTCCACTAGTCTCCTGTGAAAGCAATTTAGGAAGTAGCAAAGGGCTCTTAGTCCCTCTTGGATAAAGACTGCATTTGGAAAATTTATTGTTCTCAGCCTTCTGCTTTGCCCTTATCTGGAAGTGATTCCTTTCCTGGCATGGTGGACCAGGAGAACTGGGGGTTGTGAGCTCATTTTGTGATTGCAACCCTGTGCATCAGCATACTTTGATTTCTGTAGTTTAAGTTAAAATATCACTGTTCCTATGCAGGTGGTAATTTCTAACATTGGAAAAGACCGGGCTTGTGATGGTGGTAACCTTTTCAGCTATGCAGCTAAACGCAGCAAAAATAATAAGCAGATAATTTTGGTGAGAAGCAGGTGAAAGGACGCATACAGTTCAGCATACTAGGGGTTCAAGTATTCTGTAAGAGCAGATCTTAAATACACTGCATCTTCAGTATAGTAAAAAAAGCATAAAAGCCACTTCCCTTATAATTACCAACAAAACTCCTTTGTTTTGCTAGCAAAGAAGGAGCCTAACTGGGAAAAGGATTGTAACAGAGCAACTGTAGTATAGCTAATTGATCTGATTCAGATTACGGTTTTTTTTACCACATGACAATTTTTTCATCTCGGTATACCCAAAGCCTTTCCAGTGAGGACCCACTTGGCCAGCAGTAAATACTTCAGGGTGAGGGTTTTGGAAAGTCTCCAGAGGCTCCCTGAAGGAGAGGCTCTCTGAAGGCTCCTTGGACCAACACCCTCCCAGCACAGCAAGAGAGACCACTTCCTTCTTTACGCATGATTTTATGCGGGTTTTGTGTCAGTCACAGTAACTGCATTCACAGAGCAGAAATACTAAAAATACATGAAATTTTCTTCTAGCTTCCCTTTTAATGGGATTTAGCAGCTTGAAATAGGAGAAACAGCACCATGTGACCCATTGGTTCTCTGCGTGTTACAATTTACCACTCTTTCAGACCATCATCGATTTCCAGTTCAGGGAACAGACACTTCTGTTCTAAAATGCATATTTCATGTTACTTATTTTTTAATTCCATTTCTTCAAAATAAAATGTGTATTAAAATCACAAAGTGCTCTTAGCATAGCCAAGCAGGGCAGCAGCAGTTGTCTCAGAAGAGGCATCAATTGAAATGAGCAGGAGGGAAGAAGTATCAGCTCTTGCTTTATCTGAAGTAGAATTTAATCTGTAATCCTTTTGGAAGCTGCCGACTTTCCAAGTAGACACCGCAGCAATAACTATTTACTTCCTGGCACTTGAAAATGCTTTCTAAGACATTTTCTCCTTCTCATTTGCAGTATGGTTCAGACGGTAATGTTTGAAATGCTAATGATGAAAACTTACTTAAGCAGCTCTACTTACAGAAACTCTAAAATACAAGACTATGTCTTTATAGTCCTGACCTGAGAAAACAGAAATAACAGCTACCATAACCACCAACTCTTCCATACTTCAACGACTCTACCATACAACTGTGACCTCCTGACTCCAGAAAACCTACTGCTTCCTGTGGCAGGATCCCCAAACCCGCCACACTAGAGAGAAAAGTTTCACCATACCCAAGTGCCTGGGTCAAGAAGGAAAAAGGGTTCTTGTTTGACCAAAGCAATTGTAGGACTGACCCAATGTGCTGTGGAAATATACATCCTACAGCGTGTTGAGTATGCCCAGACCCAATGTAGTGAGGGTGACCCGCATGCATCAATCAGCCACAGGGCTACAGGGCTCTCAAGCTGCCAGCCATGATGGGACAGTGCCAGGACAGACAAGTTCAGCCTTTGTCATGCACCTCTGTTACAGTAATCACATCGGGCAAGCACGTGTCAGCTCTTCCCTCCAACTCTTCCCTTGTTTCTAAAAGAAAGGCTACAGACCTTTTAAATAAAAGCCAAAAAGACCATAATTTAATGAACCAAAACTTCCTGCACTATCAGAAGGAAGGGGCCAGCTTGGCTTTAATAGCAATTCTATTTTTAAATTAAAAGTATGGCTGAAGTCAACCACCATAAAGTCCCCCGCTTCACATGGTTCCAGGTACCAGAACTCATGATGCAGTTTTAAAGATGTCTGGGCTGAGCTTCACCACCAGCTCACTGCCATGGGAAACAAGGTTGTTCTCTCACTTTTAGCCCCCTCCTTGTGCCCCTTTTCTCCGTTTCTGTTCTGTTTATCTCACACCAACACTTGTGCTCTGTAAACCCCAAGCAAAGTCAGGTCCAGGATAAAAGTTACAAAGGAGAATTTTTTTCTTTTCTTTTCTTTTTTTTTTTTTTTTAGAAAGGAGAATAGTTTTCCAGTGGGTTAATGAGTTGAATCAGTTCATTGAAGATTAATTTACATTCAAAAACACAAGCTTATGCGAGGAAGAAGTAAAGCCACATATTCCACTGGTAAAGTGAAAAAATGGTTACTCACTCACTGCCTGGCAGTATTTAACACCAAAATAGCTCTCCTAAGGGTCAATAAAAACACATGAGGCCCAGTAAAATGTTTGTAACTCAATAATCCATGTTGGTTACCATGGAAAAGTTATGAATATAGACAGAATCAGGGTTTGTCCAAGTTAGGAATGACTAATCTGGTATTCATCACCACCCCCCTTTTAACTGGACAAACACCAAGTATGAGTGTACTCATTTTATTATTTCTTTATATTTACCACAATAAAAGGAATATTGCTTGAATATTCCTGAATTATTCGGCTTTTTCTTTTTTTTTTTTAAACATGGAGTTTTTACAATTTCAGGAGAAAACAATTCACTTGGATTTCCAGGCTCTGAGTTAAAGCAAGAATAATGAGTTGAAACCATATAGCCTGCAATTTAAATAAGTAAATAAATAGATCAAAAAATGTTGCACTTGTATTATTGCATTAAAAATCGTGAAACTGAAATCTGAATTGTGAATCCTTTATTTTGCTTTGTAATTACAGAACATCCAGGATTTGTGTTTTCATGTTTTCCTTTGCTCTTACGACATTAAGAAACCTTCTTTTGAAGGGCTGACACTTGACACCCCAGCAGGACTTGAATTTATAAAAAAAAAAAAAAAGAGAGAGATACTGCGAATGTTGTAATAAAACTTTAAGAGTGAGGATCTTTGTTGCTTCCCAATACTCATGTTTGACTCTCCTTGCTAACCTCACTCAAGTTAGCTTAATTGTTCTATGTTTTAAATGTGTTTCTAAAATAAAAGGTTGGGTATGCTTAGAAGGAACACAGCATGTGCAGTAGCACATTTAACTTGTGTGTGTTTAAAAATTAAATCAGCACAAAAGAAGTGCAAAGAAAGCAGCAGTGTCATGCAGCAACCAGGTTACCAGGACAGAGTAAAGCATGGTGGTTTGTTTAAATCTGAGGTTGACACTGATGATTTGTCCCTTCAGAATTAAAATGCATTTATCCCTCCATAGACCCTTCTGTGAAGGATGGAAACACTACCTCCACTATAGATGCAAGGAACTCTGGCAAAAAGGCTACTGTCACATTAGTCAGAGGGTCATATTTGCACCTGACTCCAAACTCACCATTCATACATACTTCTTAAAAATCAATTTACATTTCAGGACAAACCAAATAGATCGCCAAGGAAAGCAGCTCAAGTGTAAGAAGAATTTGAACTCTACTCTTATGTATAATATAAATGTAGCTGTCCCCAGCCACTTCTGCAAATTCAAGCACATTTACTTAAGCCTGTACAGAGATAACCACAGAGTTCGAGGTCCAGGTTCACAAGTCAGTGAGAAGTTGGTGCTCGAAATATCATGTGTGGATGTCACTTCCTTGCCAACATGAGGTCCAGTTATTCTTTTGCTTTTCTCTAGATGAAAAGCCAGAGTCTGAACAAACATATAAACCACAATGTGTGGAAGGACTAGAGTTTGTTGGGCTACAGGAAGACGCTATGCAATTTGTCATCCTGAAGTACTGCTCCAGCTCTCCAATTGACAAGCTAATTTCTGGAACTTTGCAAACAGTATCTATAAAACCACACATGGAGGAAGAAGATACAGGACATGAGGAGAAAAAATATCCTCAGGATGGGAAAGAAGGAGCCTGCAGGAAGGAAGGTGGAGGTATGGTGCTTACCGTGCTATCAGAGGGGCAGGCACTGAAAAACCTCCACGCCTGCTGTTGTTCCAGCCCTCATGAGTTGTTTCTATCTGGAGCAGCCAAAGAAAAGTTAAATGAGGAAGGAAAGCTGGAATGGAACATCCCGGTCACCTTCACATCCGGCACCATCCTGTGTTTCCTCATTAGCCAAATATAACCCAGATTTATTTCACCGTGTTATTTTCTTTTGAATCAGCAGATTCTTTATTTTTTAATTAAAGCAAATGTTGCCAAAGCTGCAGGAAAGCATACAAGCTCAAGAACAAGGCTAATGATTACTGCCATTATAGATGTATGTAGAAGTGATATATTACCACCTCCTAGCAATTCACCTATCTGAAAATAAAAAGTACCAAAAGGAGGTAATATTACCAAAACCATATGGAGTTAGTAATTTTCTTATAAATACATGTTTAAATAATGCTGAAATCTTTCTTCATCCTACAGAAGCTTGATATTTACATACACATTGTTAAAGGAATAGAAGAAAAACCTTTGGTAAAACAGAGATGCAACTTGTAAAGTGAATCACAGCCGCCATTCTGCAGTGTTTTCTTGTAATGTTCTTGAGACCTTTAAGAATCTGATAGAAGGAATCCATAAACAGAAAAGAAAGATTTTTTGCTCTTTCTTATCTATTTCTTTGATCCTTGTGACCAACAGAAAATTAATTTTACATTCTGCATCCACCAGCAAATTTTGAGTCTCATTTCAATTTTAAAACTCAGAGTTTTCTTCATGAATTAAATATGGCACCTGCTAATACAATCACTACAGTATGGCTGGAATTTTACTTCCAATAATACATTGATTAAACTCTGCCCTCAAGAGTTTGAGTTTTCAGTATGACAAAGGTTGCTTTGATTATCTCACATCTGCATTATCTATGTCTTAGGGTTTAAGTACAGTGCCATGATTTGGAAGGCATGTGGAATCGTGCCTGTCATATGTAATCTATACACATACGCACAAATTAAAGCCCATTGAGCTGGATTCCCTGGAGCCTCCCCGGAGCTCAGCTGGCATAGCTGCACTGAAAATTGGTCCCATTATCAGGAGACAGACAATCACTTCTTGCCTCTGCCTTCCCCACCCCCTCCTGTTGTCCTTCTTGGGGCCGACTGCTGCATCATTTATGCACTGCCAGGGCTTTGTTGCGGGGACTGCAGCCTTTGAATCGCCCCTGCCACTTTGCTAACACCACTGAACAGCATATTACTGATAATTGGTTTAATTTGGTCCCCTCATCTCTGCCAGGCTTCCACACAACAGAAGCATGCAAAGCAAAACTGGGTGAGCTCTTTTAACAGTCTACTTAGCACAAGCTTCTTTTCCCCTTCTAGACTCCTTAGCTTGAAGCTTAGCCCAAATTAGAATATATACTAACAGGTTACAGTGCAAGAAAGTGTGGTCTTAACCAAGCAGAGCTTGCATCTTCCTGAGGACAACACAACTTGGATTTTGGGCCAGCTGCTGGGGACCTCTACACAGCAAACAGGGTGCAGCTGTAGCTTGGACACACTTACATAAGCACCTGTGAAAACCCACTATGAAAGACAAGCAAAGAGGGTATAAACCACCAGGAAACACTGGTTACCCACTAGTCAGAGTTCCTGCAGCTTTTCTACTTGATGTCTTTTGCAGAAGTTCAATCCCCTTTTGCTAAGCACATTTGTTCAGCCTTGAAAGGAAGGTTTGTGTATGAAGTTCAAATGACCTCTCTTTTCTGCTGTTTTAACCTGAGTTAGTCAGCTTTGGTTACTTGATTTGAGTCAAAGCTTAGACTTAAGTGTTTTGTAGTACTGCTATGTCCTACATGATACTTCTAGAACATATTAGCAGCCATTAGCTAAAGCGTTTCAACATCACAGCTACCTCCTAGGCCAGACAAAATGTGATTGACAGCTTAAAGAATGTGAAAAGACACACAGGTTGGCAGACACGCGATAAAGATACAGACCACCTGACTGGTTCGAATTCCTCGTCGGTGCAGGTACACCTGGGGGCAGCTCTGTCCATCGGACAGTGTTTGAACATCAGCTGAAGTGAGCCTTACCTCAGCTGTGGAAAACCAAAGCGGTATCTGCAAACCCTTGACAGCATCAGCTAAAGAAAGTATAAAAAACACAGATCACATTATAATGTTAGTCATGAAAACCTGTTACAGTTTGCAAATCTTCAGATTAAAATAATAATAATAATAAAAATAAATAAAGGCTTTATATTCACCTTTGCTGGAAAACCTTAGACAAACAAAATTCCAGCAAATGGGTGCAAGTGCATAGAGCTAGTCTGGACTTGCATCAGGATTGATTTCAAGTATGTTAGAGATCCTATATGAATGTTTTGCACAACTTGTTTCAGGCTTTAATTTTGTGAGCTGAAGGCAAGAGCCCATTTCCTTTATGCTGAGTGCAACTAATAAGACCTGTAAAATGTTTTTGGCTCCCTGACAGGGCATAGTACTTTTATCCTCTGACCTTGCTGAGAAAAGGACCACGGTTGACACTTGAGCATTTTTCCGTCATATAATGTATTTTCCTGATGCAACTAATTATTACACTGTAAACACAATTTTGTTCTGATGTTTATCATTTCTCAGAATGATGATAAACACCTTCTGCTACCGAGTTTGTAACTATATATTCTTTTTAAAAATCTAGCTTGTAATTGGGTCTTCTTATTCTTCTTATAAGAATAATACTTTGCATGCTATGTTACCTCCAATACCACAAGTAGACATTAGAATTCAACCTACTTGGTCTGTGTGTTCTGTGCAATGAGTATTCTCACTACAAGATACATGGCCTACATGCCAAACCCACCTGGAAGTTGGGGGGGTGGCGGGGGAATATCTCAAATTTGAAAATTTAAATTAGGTGCCCAAATAAAATATCCTGTTTTCAAGGGCACCCAGCATTTCCAAACAGAAAGCAAACAGAAAAAAATCAAGCTTTCTTTTGTTGGCTGTCTAAAAATGGTTCTATATCTTAATTGGATAATCAAATTTGAATTAAGATGTTTGCCTCCATTTTAAAAATGTTGTTCATCTGACCACACTTGTAATGGCAAACAACTCAAACCACTGAAATCAAAGGGTAACCTAATTGTATTAGGTTAAAGCATGCCAGGGACTTGGCTTTACAAGCCCTTCCTACACAAAACTCCCACTGCCTGCAGGATCAGAGCCTTACATGGGGATTCGAGAACCTTCCTAGTTCCCTCAGTTCTTTTTTTCATGCTGGAAGAGCTAGGTTGCCATCTGGCACTGGCTTGCAGCAGCTGCGCAAAATAAACTTGAGCAAACATATTGGCACAGGTGTGATTAACACTGCATTTTAATTTATCTAAACAAAAGCTCATAAGCAGTCCACACCTCTGAGTGCATGTCATGTCCCACCTTTTCAGCTCTAGAATTTATTCTTCAACTTCAGTGGTCTGGAGAAGGCTTCATCCAAATCACTGCTCCCAAGCATTTTTTAGCATGAAACTTTTTCCCTTGAAGTATGGGTAGTTGGTCAACAAACATATCTATATCTCACTAAAAAAGCTCTTTTGATGAGTTCAGTAAAACACTTAGATTTTTCTAGTTTACTCGAATTCACTAGTAATTTTAAAGCTCCCCCCCCTTCAGTAAGCCTTTTTGTTTAACTACAATTTGGCTCAATTATGCAAACGAAGAAACAAACTTATTAGCCCAGAAGAAAGCAATAAACCATTCAGAAGTTGGAAAATGCATTTTAATGGCCTTAGAAAGACTTGGAAATTACTAAGCATAGCCATATCACCCATAGAAGTGACCAAGATCTTTGCAGATCTTTCCACCTGTCTCTTGGAACACATGTTGAGCGAATCTTTTGAATAGTGGAGGAAAATATATTCTTTCTAGGCTCCAGATGAGGAATTTTTATCCCACAGAAGTGAAATGCACAGCTCTTTTATAGTTCAACTACTTGTGACTACTTGCAGAGAGTGACCGTGTTAATTTGACTGTGGTGAATGCGTGAAGGTCTCGGAAGTGGTTTTCAAATCCTCCGTTTCTGCAAGGGCAAATGATTCAACTTAGTTGAGTCTGTTCAGACTGAAAGCCCTGATGCTGGGCTGAGTGCATTCAGAACAGAGCACAGGCTGATTAGATTTGAGAGATCAGACAGGAAGATAAAGAAAGTTGCCCCGTTTGTGTGGCTTTGTGTTTCGACAGGGCTACCAACTCTACTCCTCTCATCTCTCGTTCTGCTGCTTCGGGGATTAAACTACCACAGCTGCCCACGAGCAGTGACCATTACCTGTGGTGCTTGTGCAAAGCAACCCTGCTCTGTACGCACAACGAAACCATTACCCGGGCACATCAGATTCTACTCACCTGTGGTTTAAACTGAGACGTTTTTGTCAGAGTTACCATGCCTACTCAGAGCAAATATATGTCCTTGAGCAATAGGCCTGGAGTACCCTGAGCATGCACAAGGTCTAATGCCCATCCCCAATCAACTCCAAAAGTGCAATAAGTGTCACAAGTTCCAACTGCTCTGTTAAACAGAAACACAAGCTGGGTCTTTGTTCCTGGGTGTTCAAGTAATTCATGCTGCCTGAAGAAAATGCTGCAGGAGGTGCTGTGGGTCAGGCTGCCCCTTCTAACAGCTAACACAAGGAAATGGAGCATCTCTGAGCAGGTCCTGCCTCCCAGACCTTTGGGACAGATTGTGATAATCCTGGTGCAGGAGAGAGTAACGTGCAGTTTGGTCCAATGAGCCATATAAAGCTCAGTGAGGTCCTCTTTTCTCAGCCTCAGTCCTTTCCTATCAGCTGCTGACAAGCAGGAGAACAAAAGAGCATGTAGGAACTGGCCCTATGGCAGCTGGGAGCTTTCTTCCTCCAGGGGAATTCCTTACTGGCCATTTGCAAGCACAATTCAATCCCCTCATCAGATGAAAAATGAAGTCTGGTAAACTAGAGAAAGTTGGTGATGAGAGACAGAACCTGGGACCTCTCTGCAAGTCACTCCCTCCAGCCATAAATTTCTAGATCTGTAAGATCTCCAATCACGTTTTGATCAGGGTCCAGATAGGAAGATCTGTACATACCATGAAGTCATTTGAATGATGTCCAATCAAGATGCCATTAGGTGTTGGCTTTGCAGAACCAATGGGAGGCAGAACACATGCCAAACTTGAGTCAGTTAGCAAAAATCATAATGTACAAACAGTAACACACACTGAGGCCAGTTTGCTGTGCTACCAAGAAAGTGCATTAATGTAGAAGCTAGAACAATCAAGCCAGCAGTTAGAAAAAAAAAGTACCTCTTAAGAGTCATGCCAAACCAACAGAGATGCCACTTACATTCTTACAGCTAGCATCCAAATAATTGATCACATTTCATCATGAAGAAACATGCTGCTATTGCCCGAGGCAAGCACAGAATCTACTAAGGAACCAAATGGGAACAAATAAGATATTAAGCCTGAACTCGACAAGCAGCATTCCAGTTCCTCTCATATTTTTTGGTGAGGCGTGTATTAGGAAGGCAGATTATTCTCTGGAATTTGTTGCTTTTCTGTAAAATTTACCAACCTGTCACAGAAAGCAACTGAGAGGATGTGTATCTCTGGCCTTTAAAGGACAGGGAAGATGATCTAGGTTAATACAGATCAAGGTCACTCTGACTTCTCTTTTTTATTTATTTTGCTAGAAAGGGATGAGCAGGCACATATACATGCATGCGTATCTCCGTGCAAGTATTGCAAGGTAGGGTAAATTGAGAAATAACACAGGCAGAAACAAAATGAAGTGATTTTAAATGTGTGTTAACACAATGATCATGAGATCTGCTTTAAAGAATATGTTGTACAAGAACATGGTACTTACTCTTAGCACAGGAAAAATTTTGCATGTAGTACAAGCTCTTTTGTTATCAATATGAGTAGGGAAGTATGCTGACATTTTCTTCACCAGCTTATGGTCAGACTTTAATAAAACAACCTAAATCACTCCTACAGTAAAGGCAGCTACTCACCACAGCTACAATAATGTTACTTCTCTGTTTTCTAAAAACAGTGAAAAAGAATCCTCTACTCCTGTGAGCACAGTGAGTTAAATTGCTAAGGAATTACAGACTTAGCAGCATTTCTAGAACCAAATTCATCACACATACCTCCATTCACTCTAGAAGGCCCCTAGGCAACTCTTCCATCTCCTTTCTATCTTTAGTGAAAGCTCAGTGCATTTCTCCCTCCTCCTTGTCGTATTTATTTCTCCCAATAGTGTTGTTTCTTTCCTGTCTGAAGATAAGTAATTCAGTGCTACCACATAAAATTTTGAGCACAGATGAGTTAAGGGTCCTATAAGATGTCCATCAAAACCAGATTTTTGCTCTGCAGACATTTGCGGAAGTGCTTGAAGCTGTGATTGCCTCTTATTTCCAGTCTCTAATGCCCAAACCATTACAGTTCTGCCCACTGATGCCTAAAACATTCCCTAAAATACTTGCATTGATTAGACATAGCTTTTAAAAACTATTACATCCAAGCTGACAGACAGATGGTAATAACTGTGTGGTCTCACAACCTCGACCAGCAAACAAAATAGAGGCACCATAGTGTAACTAGTAACTAGTTTGCCACAGTTTCAGTGTTCCTCATAGAAACAATCATAGACTGCACACACACTTTGGGGCAGGGCTCCTTTTTTTCCTATTTATTTAATTTTCTGTTTGAAGATCTCTAAAATCAGTGAAAAAACAGCGGTTCAGCACTCTAGGTTGCAAAATGCCAGGACCACCTAAAGCTTTCCATGTCAGCATTTGCAGAAGGTGCCATTCTTTCACCCTCCCCAGTGCTGAAGAGGAAGAGAGCATGGAAGAGGAAAACTTTGCTTAGGAGCAAGTTCCCTGACATGCACAGCGGGCAGTGAGTACAAAGCACAAAATTTATTTTGTAAGAAGACCAGTCAAGTCTCATGCATAAAACTCATTCAGCTGACCTCTATCTCAATGTATCACAGCAGCACCAGCAGCAGCCCTACTCCAGACCGGTGGTCCTGGAGCTGAAGAGAGGTGGTTGCACCATAAAGCAGCAAAGGCTGTGCTTCCCACTGGGTCTCTGAATATCACTGAAATATCACTGAAATTTTTGGAGTTG
>BJBW01004634.1:16090-88725 GCA_004320125.1 Scolopax mira | reverse complement strand
TCTGTCACCCTCACCGTGAAAAAGTTTTTCCTGAAAAAACTTCCCACTCGTCCCTCCAGCACACAAGCAAAAAGTGGCCATGCTGGAAGAGATGCTTTCTAGGGTTGCAGTCTTCCCCCGCAATACATCTTGATCTCCTCATATAATATTGCTGAGGAAAGACATCTAACCCAAAGAGGTGTGCCCTCGCAGTACAAGCCAGTGCCTGCAGCTGCACAAACTGAACAAGACGAAAATAACGAAGGCTACAGAAAGCTTTCTGATTCCCTGAACAACTCAGGACAAAGACTCAGGGCTGATGCAACTCTCATCTCTCATTAATCTAAAAAACAAGAGATGATTTTCTAACTTAAAATATGTGTGAATAATTCATTGATCACTGTTAAAAAAATAATACCCAAGGAATAGGGCTCTGTCTGCTTAACCATGCTGAACAGGAGCTAATGGTACCAGTTCAGCAAGAGGCATCCTCAGATCCTGCTGACTAATGTGACTCTGTGGCACTTCAGGTTCTCTGCAATGGGTCCTATTTGGTTCCATGAATCTAGACTGACAGGGCATTTATCTCAGTTTGCTCACCACAAAAAGACTAAAACTACTTGTAAGATCATTCCATGTTGTGACAAATGAGCACGGAAGAAAGCAAAACAGAAGTTATGCCTTTGTAAAGACTGCTCATAAATCAGAAGGTAGACTCTCTCTCCCCCATTAAATCTTGGTATCCATTTTAATCTTCCTTCCAGATGAAATAAAATAGACAGAGAAATAAAACATGACCAAGTCTTGGAATGGTTAATATAAGGATGCAGGTTCAGTTTGCAGATAAAGTGCAAAACTCTTTATAATCACGTTTAACAGTGACCCCTGGTGTTGTTTGGCAGCATCTTTGCTTTTTGTTGGGTGATAAGCAAATATTAAATAAACCAGAGTAAAATTAACTTGCTTTTATACTGCACGACTGGATCAATGCTCAGCCTTGTAAGGGTCCATAAAAATCCAACCTAGAGAGCAATAATATGTTGCTGTGTATTGGTTAGCCATTTCCTGTTAGCCTTAGTATTGTAAAGACCAGGTTTCCAATGTCTGGCTGAGGATTGGAGGATTATTTCACAGTTTATCAAAAATAAAAAACCACCAAAAAAAAAAAACCATCCACAAAACTTCCATTGACACATATTATGGAGAGGTAGATGACAAATTTGTTGACACCATTTTATTTTAACAACATCTCATTAAGGAATTCTCTTCTTTTTGCAGTCAAGCCCATTGTTACAATGTGATTAATATTTGGTCTTTTTATTCATATGTTTACATGATTTACATAGTGTGAAAAATCATGGTATAATACCTATTTTGGCAATAGTCAGGGTCTACATTTGGGGATTTCAAAAGATATTAAATGCGGCTGGCTATTTCTGATGAGACTCATGTAAGACTGCCAAAAATGAAGAGACTGAGCTGTATCTAAAGACTGGAGGAGGAAAATATAGGGCAAGGAGACGGGAATCTAGAAATTAATAAAACAGAATCTCCAGATGCTAGGCATAATGGCTGCATGAGTAAATATACTTAGAAAAATGAAGCTAGAGAAGGCAGTGAACTTTATGACATTTTTGTGATTCGTGGGAAACCTTGAAGACAGAATGGGTACAGGTCTCCAGTCACTAAAATTACCTCTACAAACTCAGACTAAACAATATGTAGCCAGAATCACATGCGAACTGTCTAGTTTGACTTGAAATCAGCAAACACTAAATAAATAATGGAATGAAACAAACACTTTAAAAAGAGAAAAAATACCAAAACAAGAACAGTTCTACTGTGTATTTTACTTTGGTACTTATGCAACAATTTAGAGCAATAGAAGAGTTAATTATATGAAACATTTCCAAAAAATCACTACCTAATACATATCTTCCCGCATTTTTTAGACCTACACTAGAAAATAAACTACAAATGCCATCCTGCTTTAAAACAAGCAGAAATGCCAAAAAGAAAAGAAAAAAAAAAAAGGAGAGAATATGCAAAAATGGTTATGAAAAAGAAGTGTGTCCTTGTTGGGATAATTTTCATCCTAGTAGCTGCTGTGTTTTGGATTTAGTATAAGAATAATGTTGATAGCACATACTGTTTTAGCTGTTGTTTAGCTTAAGTAATATTTATAAAAATTCAAGGATTTTTTCAGCTTCCCATAGAAGCTGAGAGGGAGCACAGACAGGACAATCTGCCCAAAGGGATATTCCGTACCACAGACATCACGCTCAGTATAGAAACTGGGGTTGGCCAGTGGGCAGGGATCCATGATCTCCACTTGGGATGGGCAATTGATCATTGGGTGGTGAGAGCAATTACATTGCATCATTTTATATTGTATATTATTTTACCATTACTATTATTTTCTCTGCCATTACTGTACTATTAAACTGTCTTTATCTCAACCCAAAGGTGGGTTTTCCCCTCCTTTTCTCTCTCTTCTCCCTACCCTATGGGGGTGCCTGTATGTATGAGTGAGTGAGTGAATGGCTGCATGGTCCTTTAAAACATGACAGGGTTTTAACTCTGCAGCTAACTACTGGAAGCTCAAAACACCTCCCAATCTCCCAATGTCATTTTTCCACTTAGAATAAGGATTAATTGGTAAGTTTTCAGTTTTCCAAAAGACAGAAGAAATTTACACACACAAACCCATCAGCTGATTCGGGTCTCATACAGTAACACTAGAGGGCAGGAGAGCAGCTTTTAGACCAAAAATTCTTGCAATTTCAACGGTTCATCTGGTTAAAGGTGTGCCAAGGAATCCTTCTTTTGTAAGGGAATAAAGTGAAAATAAGTTACTTCTGTTTTATAGACTGCTCACCACTGCTAAAAGTATCACAATTTTTATTCCCACATACTAGCCTAAGCAAGGCAGTGCAAATTGGAGCTGAAGAAATTAGTTTGCAATGAAACACCCTTTCACTAACACTCTACTTTTAAGCATAAGCCAGCATCCCTCCATCCACCTCTTCCACTTATGTAATCTTTACTTGCAGATTTAGTTAATGTTTCATTAGGCTTCTCTTCCTGAAAAGGAATTTTATATAGTTTTTGATATATCATAGTCATTGTAAAGAGTTCTTCAGATTCGCTGGGCTTTCTTCCCCATCCCTATGCTGAGGACCATCAGAGTCTGCTCTCACAACTAATTTCCTTGATACAGATAGTCAAGATCAACAGCTTCTCCTGGGCCAAAAGCATCTCTGACTGTTGTACAAGGAAGATGTGATCTTACTTAGCTTCAGTGAGAATTAACATCTTTGACCGAACATGGTATTTCACAGAAT
Source organism: Scolopax mira (assembly GCA_004320125.1). NCBI lineage: Eukaryota > Metazoa > Chordata > Aves > Charadriiformes > Scolopacidae > Scolopax > Scolopax mira. The sequence continues at coordinate 85,402 of BJBW01004634.1, read as the reverse complement.
CACTGACTGGTTGAGGTTGGCAGCCACCTCTGGAGATCATATGGTCTGGCCCCCCTGCTCAAGCAAGGCCACTGAGAGCTGGTTGCCCAGGATCATGTCCATATGGCTTTTGACTGTCTCCAAGGCTGGATACTCCACAACATCCCTGGACAACCTGTGCCAGTTCTAGGTCATCCTTTCAGTGAAAAAGTGTTCCCTGATGTTCAGATGGACCCTCCTTTGTGTCAGGTCGTGCCCATTGCATCTGGTCCTGTCACTAGGCACCAGTGAGCACAATATTTATTTATTTCTAAGGTAGAGAGACATGCCTATTTGTTATGTCCGAGCATTTTTAAATCTGCAAGTTGACACTAAAATAAGGAAACCAAAACCAGTGTGGAACCTCAGGTTAGGAATTTATGCAGTAGCCAGTGCTATCTTAAAATGGGAGTGCATAGGGCACCCGAACAAATCACAGGCTCAAAAGCCTGTCACAAGAAAAAGCATGCTCAATTCTCACTCCCACATGACCCAAGTGTCTAGTGATGCAAAATGAAGAGGGGATTCACACCATGAGCACAAATCTGTCAAAATGCAAATGCGATTATGCAAAATACCAAACGCACCTGCAAGAACAGTTGTTAAGATCTATCTAATATTTAGATAACACGTGAGTTTTTGTCTACTTATCGTGGGAACTTGTTCTTTTTTCTTTTTTTTTTTGCTAAGGAGTTTCCATGAAATGGTGAAGTGCTTCTCTGACATACATGCTGATAGTATATAGGACCATCAGCAGGATGGGATATCATATAAGGACTGCCAAGTGATTAAAGCAGCTTATTATTTTGGAAGCAAAATAAATAAGTAAAAACAAATCCTGGCAAGAGATTCAAAGGATTTAGTGTCTCAGTAGAGTTGCTGATAAGCCATGAATACTGTTTTCATCCTCTGAAATTAAATTCTCATGCATTTCTGCAGAACAACAAAACCGTACAAGAAAATGGAATCTCCATATATTGTTACTATCATGTCTTTGAAAAAACCTGTAAGCTTCAGAGCAACAGCAACAACAGGAGTTAAAAGATGACCTTCAGAAGGTAATGACAGTGACAATAATAAACAGTGAGGGGAGTGGAGGGGAGAACACAACAAAAACTTGTTCCAAAGATGCTACAAAATTGCTTTTCAAGGAAACCAAAACTTGAAGCATACATACAAATACATACACTCACTTTAGCTATCTTCTGTTTCACATGTGTTGTATCTCAAGCAGCCATTGATTCCTTTTCTTTATGGAACTGAAGGATAAGAGTGCCAAGGTCTACCACTTTGGTGTAAGAAGGCTGCATCTGTCCTGGTACAGCAACCTAAGAGTAAAAGTTGGTTTTTGTGTATGATTGTTTCAAACATTGCATCTTAATAACAGAATAATCAAAGTCCGTATTTCTTTAAGAAGCAATACCAACAAACTGGATTTCTAACCAGAAAACACATCATGGATTTTCCTGCCCATGCTGGTGATGAACGGCAGCAGAGAGGCCTTCACAGTTACAGGAGGTAACAAGCTGTACAGCTTCTCAAGCTGCGATCCTAGCAGTGTGTGCTGGGTCTCATAGTCAGTCAATAAAGTTTTCACATTACTCACTACTTCACTGTCCCAAAGTCTAGAGAGCAAACTCTTAACCAAGCAGAGAGAATCACAGAATCCCATGGGGTAGGAAGGGACCCCTGGAGATCATCTAGTCCACCCCCCTGCCAAAGGAGGTCCACCTAGGGTTGCACAAGAACATAACCCTGGCGGGTTTTGAATGTCTCCAGAGATGGAGACTCCACCACCTCCCTGGGCAGTCTATTCCAGTGATTTGCCACCAGACACATTCCTATAATACACAGCATGCATATTTCAAGGAAACAACAGATTTTTACTTCAAATGAAACATCAGACTGTTCTTAAAATATCAGAGCATGTTTATGTTGCATTACTTATGGGTCACAAGCATGTTCTGGTCTGCTTCCTCCCTTCTTTCTGCATCCGACTACGGGACTGCTTTCTGCTCCCACACCTGTGCTGTGTCCAAAAGTACGAGCTACTGTTACCGCATGCAAGATGATTTTTTGTTCCCAGATTGCTCTGCTGCAGCTCTGAGCATGAAAACTTACCTGAGCTTAAGCCTCTACATCTTTCAGTTCTGGGTAATGGAGGGCTAGAGGGAGGAGATATTTTCAAAAGGTCAGATTGCTAAATCTCATTACAATGAGAACTCTATGGACTATTTTGGGAACCTAGGTACCCAATGCACATGGAGAGCCACAGGACAGGATTCAGGTCTCTAAACATGGGCATCTAGTGTCAATTTAGGTATTGTTGGGAATTCATCTGGCTTCCCAAACGCAGAACAGCAGGGCAAGGCTCTTCAGCAGACCTAGTCCCGTATGGATGTCACAAATACTCTACAGCAACTGAGATAATGCTCAAATGTAATTGCACTCCTACATGTGAACAAATTAACTGGGTTCCTAGGGTAGACTCCATTTGATATTAAGACATACACATTTTGGTATCTATAAGATCGGTGCTTAGTTCTCATTCTAGTCAGTAGAAATCTAATTAACACAACCAATGGAGTCAGAGAGACAGTCAGCTCCCCCAGTGCAGACATCTCCGTTTGGTCATCTGAATTACTGTTTTTGCTCCACTGACACTGGAAACTTCCAGAAAAATGTCAAAATCTAGACTGATAGCAAAGGAAAACAAGAGCATCTCATTTGCCTCCCAGTACATCTTGCTTGGCTCAATACCTTTACTATTTTGGGACTGTGGCTACATAAACACTGCAAGAGAGCAAACATATTACTTTGCATACTGGCCAACATAATTGACTCAGGTGCTTCTCAAGAGAAATCTAAGGGATATAAGATTTAAAAGAAAATCTTAATGAAGCAGAAAATAACTCTTAAGGCTAAGTCTTAGTTCTACACATACTATTTCTTTTAACTTACATAAAGAGGATCCTAATTGCAGTCAGTAGGATAGCTTTGTAATAAAAGTTGCTTTTCGTGATGCAAATATTAATTTATTTCTCAGTATTAAAATGTATCCTGAAGGCTTTACATTTCATTGTCAGCAGCATGAAGAGGTGAAAGAGAGTTTAAGTTCTTTAAAACAGGTTTTTCTCTGGCTTGTGAGCAAGAAGGCTTAAACAACCTGAAGCTCATCCTTGGCACCTCTGATAGCCTTAATGAAGTAATACTGCGTGTATGAAGGAGAGAAATCAGCACGAAAGAGGCCACTCTTTTAAAATTAAACTCTTAGAAAAACCAAAGGCAAATGTGATCTTGGTTATTCTGATACAATCAGTGAGACTCATTTATCACCACTGCAATGAATCAAAACCTGCTGCAGAGAACGAATATAATACCAAGACTATTTATTTTAGAAAAAAAAAAGACGCAAACAGCAATAGGTGTGTATCATCTAGATAACTACAGAATAAGAGTGTTCTACAAACAGCAGACCCAACAAAGGCTGGTTTCCTACAGACTAAGCCATCGAGCCATGTGCTCCCACAAACAATTTGCCAAGCCCCAGCTTCCCTTTCTCCAAAACACCTTCGGTCCCTGTTCTCCCATGTCCTTGAAGCCTCCTGACACATCCTCCGATTGCGATCCTGAGCCATACACAGCCTCACCACACTCCTGGCAGGCCAAATGGAGCAGATACCTACTGAATTGAGGCTGCAGAACTCCTTTGGGGAAAAGGGTTAGTCATCCAGGCCTCTAATCTTGCCACTAATTTTGTCAAAATTTGCAGGAACTAACTTTGCTATCGGAGACCTCTGTTCACTTGTCAGACTCAACAGAATGAAAGCTGTTGTGGAAGAGGCAGGACTGATTTACAGTGCAGTTGTGTAAGCCAAGATGAAATAAGAGAGAGAAAAATTAAATAAAGACAGTTTGACTGCAGATTGCTTTCTTGAGCTTATGCAGTTCCTAGTGGGTAATCAAATAATAGAAGATCAGATACAGAAAGCAATACCATACTATTGAGCCTAGAACTAGAAGAGGCAATACTATTTCTACAATAAAAGGCAAGAATTCTGTAAGATAATTGAAGAATGCTGTTGGGAGACATGAAAAAGCCAATTGCTTCACTTTCCATCCTTCTCCACCTCCATACATGCCATGGATGCTCCCCGTTGATTAAGTTGAGTCCATTTCCAGATTTCCTTTTTTCAGACCCATTGAAAAATCAAAATAACACTTTTTTCCATCTCCCTACCCTAAAGCTTAGCCATGAGACGGGCAGCAGGGTTGCACCCTGACAGGTCAGTGGTAGTTATACACAGGGTTGGAAACAAGCCCATGTGGATTTACGATTTCAGGGATCAAGAGGAAAAGCTTCAAAATGAGTGCAGTAGATCACTCTCATTTTCCACTTGTCTGCACAAAACAGCTGTGTTAGAGGCCATCTCTGAAACCTTCCCAGAAAGACAGACACCTGCTCCTGGGTTATTTTGGGGAAGAACCTCTCCCACCTCAGCATATGCCTCTGTTTCAGAGGCCTCATTTCAGTTACAATACTCAAGCCAGGAACAACACTTTTCCAATTTAAAACAAAACTTTTTTTACATACAAACTCAAAGTGAATATATTCATTTCAACTGGATCAGATTTACATGTGCAAGCATCAAACTGACTCGGAAACAGTAATTTAAAAGCACCAGGAGGAAGCTATGTGCTAGTACCAGCATACAGTACCTATAGGTATTTTTAGAACAAAGAAAGAAAGAAGATTTTCATTGTAGATAAAAATACAGAAGCTCCCACAGAGTGAGAAAGTTTTAATATGACTGTGGAGCTCTCCCCTTCCTCTCAAGATTAAGATATTAGAGTACAAATTGGTAAAGCAGTTTGTTTTAACGGACAGTCTATGCCTTCACAAATGTTTTAAGTACTATTAGCAAAGTGGTAGCTGTATCAACACCGCTCAACTGTTAGAGTGGTTTTGCTTGTTAATAGTTTTGAATGTGAGAGATATTCTTTGAAAGTACTTAAAATTCAGTTTTCTCCCTGTTCACATCTAAAATAATTTTATTAAGCTCTGACCACCAGTTCACAAAGATCTTGCTGTTCACAGCGTTGTGTTCCAGCCCCATCTATTTTCCCACACACCTACATCACTCCCAGTGAAGGAGCAAAGCTTTGCAATCTATCCATAAGGACACTCTCTTTGAATGCCCAGCTACTTCATAAGCAATAAGGTCAGAGCAGCTCCCATTGCAGAAATGGGACTGGAGCCCACCTGAGCAGAGCCACTGGAGCAGCACTGCTGTAGCCTCGCAGTCGATCTCAAACAATCATTTCTCAGAGCTCCAGCCCAGAAACAGCTCACTCAGAGAAGCTAACTTTTCAGGAAAACATAAGAAAGCAGCACATAGCACACAAGACCTTGCAGAGCAATCTAATGTGATGCACTCTGCTCTGGGAACGTAAGGACTATACAGATGCTAACAAGGTAATAACATACTCTAAGGAATAACATGCTCTATGTGCGTGTCTCTGCCTGTTTCCTCACCTTCGTAGAGTGTTCCTTGGGCCTCTCCAAGATCCTGAAGATCACAGGTCCCCTCTATGCTTCAGATCAGTCCCTGTGACTATGGCTGCTCTTAACCGTCACCCATACCCAACAAGAGCATTTTCTTCTCTTCCAACCCCCACACTTCCTGTGCATCTTTTTTTTCTTCCCCAGCCAAAACTTTTATCTTAGAGTTTAGCATCAACTTCTATTTTTTTCATTTTATTTCTTTTTATTTTTTCCCCACCATTTGATGTTTCAAACTCAGTCCTCTACTGAGATACTTAAACTAAAAGCTGGTAGATTCAGTATAGATATAACAAGTAAATTTTTTACAATGAGGGTGGTGAAACACTGGCACAGGTTTCCCAAAGAGGTGGTAGATGCCCCATCCCTGGAAACATTTAAGGTCAGGTTGGAAGGGGCTCTGAGCAACTTGAACTAGCTGAAGATATCCCTGTCGTGGATGAGTGGAATGCACCTCACTCAAAAGAGAGAAGCAGCAACATGTTTTATTGAGGTAAAATAATAATATGTCAGAGTTCAATAAATTTGATGGAATTTAACAGATTTTAACATTGATTTACCAAGGTTCAATAATTTTCATGGCAAGGTTCATCTTATTAATTGCTGCATGGAAGAAACATACAAAGGAAAATTGAGTTAGAATTGAGTTAGGATGATTCACACTGAGACCAGAGATGCAAAGGGTAAGGAAACTCCTTACACTTACCGTGTTGAGTCATAAGGTTCAGAGTGCACCCCCTTGCTTTCTAAACTCCTCATGGAGCTTACATGCAACCAGGTCCAATCTTAGTCTGAGACTTGGACAACAGCTTATGTCTAACGGAAATACCTATACAAAGTTTATAATAATATTGAGTAGCTACATGGATCAGTAATGTTTCGTTTGTTTTAATTCAGCCTGCTACTAGGCACTTACTGAGGATGTTACGAGCAAGGGATCTCTCCATCTTGGTCAAGGAATCTCAAACCTTGAGAGGTGTCCCTGATCAAGGAGAGTCACCTGGTGTGCAGTCCAGCTCAATTCAGGGAGAGCTCAAATTGGGCCCATCCTGATGGTAGTATTTATAGAGTGAAGTGGTTGGCTGCTAGCCAATAGTATAGACAAGACAGAGGTCTTTGTTTTAGTTCTGTCATCTTATTCTGTACTTTTTTTATCTTGCATATTTAGGCCTCAAAGCCACCTTTCAAAATATTCTTCCAAGGCCCCTCACTCCCTTGTAGGTGAGCCAGGAACTTGCAGGTTCACCACAGACCGTAAGGCCTCTTGCTCCTTAGTCAGCCTGAACCAAAGTACAGCTGAGGGTCATGTGAATGCATCACTAGATATTGGGCTAGATGATCTTTGGAAGATCCATCCAACCCAAACTATTCTGTGATTCTATGATATTTAAATTAATCTTGTTCCCTCTGAACAAGTTTGCTTTGCCCCGGTATCTCATGCTGAACAGAAGCCACTGAGGTCTGGTGAATTACCATTAGACCTGGTCTAAGAGGGAAATGTGTCAACAATGAGCAAACTGTGGGCTCCAACATGCAGCACTTTCAAAATAGTGTGAAAATCTCAAGCTTCTTTTATTGTACATAGAAATATCCACCAACTGAAAAATACATATGCTGTGAAATGTATAAATTTCAAAGAGATTTTAAACCAACAAATAGAATGAGTGGAGTGGTAGTACCCATGACAAGACACAGAGCTGCAGGTACAAAAGGTTGATTGCATCCTCTCTTCTGCCACAGTATGGCCATAGAAGCTATTTGGACATCTGAAGGTGTCTTCAGGGAAGATTAATATGATGATAATGCTTGTTAGATAGGATTGTTGGAACTAAAGAAACCACTAACAAAAGGGTTTTGTCCCTTTATTACATACAGGGATGGAAAGATGAAAGTGGATTTTGCTTTCCTCATGGTCTCAGTTAACAAAACATGAAAAAGTAATAGACTTACAAATCTACTTAAGTAAAAAAATACAAAATACATATCTGTTTTATTGCAGGCATGAAATGAGTATCTATCATCTGCAGCACACGCACTCAGCAAGAAACAGCCCCGAAAGGCTGACATGGTGTAAGGTGAAAATCCAACCTAACTAATAACCAGAGGAAATCACTGAAGTTAAGCACAAGACAAGGACAAGAGGAAATGGCCTCAAGTTGTGTCAGGGGAGGAGGTTTAGATGGGATAGAAGGAAAAATTTCTTAATTGAAAAGGTTAACAAGCATTGGAACAGGCTGCCCAAGAAAGTGGTTGAGCCACCACCCCTGGAGGTATTTAAAGGACGGGTAGATGTGGCGCTGAGGGACATGGTTTGGTGGTAACTTGGCAGCGCTAAGTTTAACATTTGGAGTCAATTATCTTAAAGGTGCCTTCCAACCAAAATGATTCTATGATTCTAAGCAGTTTTACATCAAAATGCAGCTACCGTAAATAGATCCAGAGAGGACACATGGATCCATTTTTCTCAAAAGAATACTGTTTGTTTGTGACCAGCTGTCATCTTTGTGTCCTTCTCCAAGCCGTAACTCTGACACAGGCTTTCCTTCTCCGTCAAGGCGCACATGAATGATTACTCCTCTTGTACCAGACATAACCACTCAAAGAGGCATTGGCCAGCATCTGGATTACTCCAAATCAGGCCTTTTTATCCATTCCTTCATGTTATCTGTTTTTCAGTAGCAGAAGTTGACATGCTTTAAGTTATTTGCTTGTGGGTAATGATTTCCCGATCTGCGTCATACCAGAAATGTCTGGACAATGCAGGCCTCGTAGAAAACCTCCAGACACGCTGCCTTCCATCCCTGCAAAGCCTTGCAGGAGCCTTTACACCACAGGGACGCAGCAGCCAAAGGGAGGGCCTGGGTCTCTATAGGGGCCCTCACAGAGACGAACCTTCCCCTCAAGGCTGCGGAGAAGAGCCCCAGAATAAATTTACGGGGGGTGGTCTGTGGAGAAAAGTCTGAATCGCCCTCAGTTTCCCCTCCCCGTCGGCCCCCAGCGTTGCCGGAACGACGCGCCCGGGTCGCTGTTTCCGGGAAGGAGGGGCGGGAAGGGAGGACGGGAAGGAAGCGGGGCGGGTTTGAGCGCGGCACCGCCGGGCAGGGCGCCTGGCCGTGGCGGGCGGGCGGAGAGGCCATCGCTCCCGGCGCGGCGGGCTGGGCGCCTGGGCCTCCTCTCCTCCCTCTCGCTTCATTCTACTACCCCGGGCGGGAGGATGAACCTGGAGCGGCTGAGGAAGCGGGTGCGGCAGTACATCGACCAGGTGAGGCGCCGGGGGAGCGGCCAGCGCTGCGGGAAGGGGGGAGTTGCTGGGGAAGGGGCGGTTGGGTTGGGTTTTCCCGCCCGGCTCCTGGGGAGAAGGAAGGCTCGGGGGGTAGGTAGGCGCCAGCCTCTGCGGCCGAGGAGAAGGGGATTAATTTTGAAATAATTCCCCGTTTCCTCTGAGGAAGAAAAGGGCGCGGGGGTGGGCGAGGAGCGGAGCGGGCCAGGAGCGGCGCCGCTGCTGTCTCCGCGGGGAGCCGGGGCCTGGGGCCTCCTCGTAGCGTGACATGGAGATGGCGTGGGGAGGTCGTGGCTTCTTCCTCGCCTGGAGAAGGACGAGGAGGGAATCCCGCTGTGGGAGTGGCAGCGAAGGCGCTTTTGCAGGATCCCTCCCCGGGCCGGCGGTGTCGGTGGGGCCACGGTTACCCGGTGGGTGTAGGTGCCGAGTCGCCACGCCGCAGGCTGCCATTTGGAAGGACAGGCTCGTTTCCCTTTGCTGATGGATCCGGCGATTATGTTGCTGTAGGGCAAACAACCAAACACCACCACCACCACACAGAAAAACCAACAGGAGAAACGCATTCGCAAATTAGATTAAGTACAGCATAAAACTGTGCTGCTCTATTTCTACTTAGAGATTCGGTGGTGGCATCGCTACTGAGAGAAACCCATCTCTTGAGTTAGCGCCAACCTTTGTGCCTGTGGCTAGCAAGTCTGACCAAAAGGTTGGTTGGGGACCCAGGTTAATTTGGTGGATTTTATTGTTTTGTTTTGCTATACTCATCTGAGCGAAACTAAGCTCTTTGCCACGTAGCTGTATAGATACCTCTGCAGTTCTGAGGAAGAGCATCAGGAGAAACATGACAATGCTGCTTTGTGTAATATAGACAGGTTATAGTACTGGAGAACTGCTCAGCTAAAGCTGATAGTGCCCTGTAGGCCTGGATTATGCCTTTCTTTTATGGTCTTGAAAGAGTTATTTAAATGGCAGTTCCTGTAGACAGCTTTTACATATGTGGGGTGTTGTTTTGGGGTTGGTTGGTTTTGTTTTTTTTTCCTTGGGAGTGCAGATTGAAACCATACTATTCTCTTGGCATTCTTAGTCCCCATCAAGGAGGGATTGTAGTAAACACAGGATAGAGATGACCACTTAGGTCATGGAGTATAGAGCTTTGTGAGGACTAGAATAACGTGTGTGTGTTTCAGAAAAGTCTGCCAAACAACTACTCCAAAGCATAAAACAGTCACTTGTTTACAAGATTGTAAACAAACTCCGGAACTGTAATGTTGTGGGAAAGAGCAGAAGTGATCAAGGCTTTTCAAGTGTGGGAAGTCCTTGCAATGGCAGGATATGTTAGATGGCCAGAAGATCCTGGGAAGCATACTATGTGTTATAGCATGGAGAAGGATAAAAAGGAACAACAATAGCCCCTGCTGATCTTCTTGGAGAATAATCCCAGCCAGTTCTATGAGGTTTTGCCTAGCACCCCAAATCTGACGGCAACTTTAGCTGAGTTAGTGGGATATACCTGCAAACTCTGATTCCATTGCATCTCTAGTTGCTACCAGTCTTCTCTGTTTCACCCACTTCTCCTGGGCTGGAGGCTTGACAGTGAAACTGTGTATTGAAGCATAAGGGGAAATCCACGTAGGGACTATGGTTTGTGTGAGGTTAAAGCGTCTTCACTGGGGAATGAAAATTTATTAATCAGAAATGGTGCTGCTGAAATTTCCTGAAGTAATTTATACTTCCAATTTTTAAATATAGTATTTTTTTTCTTTTAAAATATATCAATTATTTTAGCTGGGGGGGGGGATTCTTGATACTTCTTCAGTGGTAGCAAATCAATTAATGACCTATTGGCATACTTATGTAGTGCATGCATACCTTTTGGTCAAAGGTATCTGCATTTTATTGAAAATATATGAACAATCTTACCTTGAGTTACCTTTTTATACCCTTTAGAAGTTATAGTACTGGCCCTTTTAAACTGTTTTTTGAACTTACAAAGATCTCAAAAGTGAATCAATGTTCATTAGAGACTACATGCATAAGATGTTAAGTGTGAATGATATACGTAATATTTGAAAATAATCCAGGAAAGCATAACCCAAATAAATACTAATAATTTGTATCATGCTTTTACAGCAGCAGTATCAAAGTGCCCTTTTTTGGGCAGACAAAGTAGCTTCACTATCTCATGGTAAGTACTTAATTTTACATTGTGCTTTATTAAATTATTTCTGATGACATTCTGGTTTGATTTTGTTGGGATTTTTTAAGCTGTGTAACTAAATGTTGAAGTTTTGAGTTTGGTGTGAGTGCTTTTCTGTGATCATTTTTCCAAATAGAGCAGGGCCAATGTACCATCCCTTTTGAACTTTGTGTTAAAATTAATGTCTGGCCAGACTTTAAGGTTTGCAATCCTACAGAAACGAAAAAAAAAGTCATTAAAAAAAAGAGTTATGAGAGATGACAGTGCTTTCCTGCAGGGTTCAGTGGTGCTCTGGGTGACAAGTAGAACACAGGTTTACCTAGTGAGTCGATGCTGGTAATCTCTATGTCTGTCTATGGACGTGGACCAAATGTAAATATACATATACACTTCTTAAAATGATTGTAGGGACTTGGCAACCAAAGCATTTGTGGCATCAATAGCGTAGGAAAGTACTAACCTGTGCTTCTGCAATGATAACTTCAAGCTGCAGAAGTCTAATGCTTTTCACTTTCACTGTTGTTAGGTTCCCACTGATCTTCTTTGAGACCCGCAATGCTGAGTTGTTTTTTTCTGCCCTGTGTCCAAGAGCAGGGGAACCTACAATTGCTACTTTTTTTTCAGATCTGTATCACTGATGTCTCCTTCTCATGACATGCCTCTAGTGCGAGATTTTTTGTATTCCCTGTCAACTGCGCCATGTCTTTAAAGTTAAAATCTGATTTGGTTTTTTTTTCATGTTAATGTTTCACTGATAGATATTATAAGTTGTTTATACATACATGTTTAAAAAGTTAAACTTTGTAACTCAATAGGATGCTAGAGTAGGGGAAAAATACTTTGCTAGTGAAGCAAAAGTAATTATTCTGTATAAAAGTGTTTAAAGGTATATTACAAATGAATGGCTTTGCTCTTTTATTTTAGAGGAACCACAAGATATCTACTGGTTGGCCCAGTGTCTTTACCTAACAGCCCAGTATCATAGGGCAGCACATGCCCTTCGATCACGTAAGTTGGATAAGGTAAGTCATTTTAGTCAAAAACTTACTACTGTTATCCCACTTCTAAACCTCTGCTGATAACCACAGTGACTTCTTTACCATCAGAGGATAAGTTTTATGAGTAAAGTGATTAAAACACCTGCATGATGCAGTCATCTGAACCAAGTATAGCCCTGTATTCTATAGGTTGGATTGAAACTGCTGTTTTCAGATAGAGTCACAGAAAAGAGACGGGGTCCAAGGATGTAACTGCAGCAGTTAGGTGGAGTAACTGCAGCAGAAGGTTGCTAATGAGTGATGAAGGCAAGAGTGGACCGAGTGTCCTTTGAGAGTTCAATAGTAAACTGTTACAGGCTTAGTCATTTTGGTCAAAGAAGGCTTTTGGAGGTGAAAGGGATGAAGAAGTGATACATCTGAAAAATGAGAGACGAAAATGGATTCCAGCAGTGTAAGTAAACACACTCTCTCTTTATAACGAGTATGTGTGTAATTTCTCTTTCAGTTATATGAAGCGTGTCGTTACCTTGCAGCCAGATGTCATGTAAGTACATTTTTTAGCCTCTGTTGGAAACAAACCAAACTATATAAAAGTTACATCTTGTGAAGATTAAGTGCCTGCAAGGCAATGTAGATCTCTCTGTTCACTGGAACAATGGGTTTAAATTTTGTGACAGTTGATTTAATTCTTTAACCTTCACGGAATCACGGAACTGTCAGAGTAGGAAGGGACCTCTAGAGATCATCTAGTCCAACCCTTGCTAAGTAAGGATTGCCTAGAGCACATCACTGGGGACTGCATCCAGGCGTGTCTTGAAGATCTCCAGAGAAGGGGACTCCACGACCTCCCTGGGCAGCCAGTGCTCCATCACCCTCACCGTAAAAAGTTCTTTCTCATATTCAGTATGATCATGGGAGTGTCCATTGTGGTACTATTCTGAAGAAGTCCAACTGGCCTTTTTTCCAGGAAAGAAAATACTCTTTTAATATTTTGCGGGGAAAAAATATGAATAATTTTTGCATCCTGTCTTCATATTTACATTTTTAAAGAAGTATAAAATGTGATACAGAAATAATAAAATGCAGAGCTTTCAAAGAACATCTGAAACTATTGGTAGATTAAGTATAGAAATTTGAAATGGAATAATATGCTGCTTATAGAATAAGATCATTGTATTTTATTAAGATTTGTATTAAGTATTTTTAGAAGCATATCTGCTTCTGAGCAGAATAATAGATTTTTCTGTAGGTATTAATCTTATAATTTTTTTGTGTGTTATGTATGACTAGTAAAATAGCCGGATGCAATTAGAAAATGACACGTGGTCAACTAAGAATATGTATGCATGAAAACCCTACTGATAAGCACTAGTTATTATAATCTATGCCTTTGAAATATATAACACTGCGTTTATTGGTGCTTTATGTACAGATGTTTCAAATCCCAACCTTGTTTTTTACATGCACATGTTTGGCTAGTACGCTGCAAAAGAACATCAACAGGCCCTGGATATTCTTGATATGGAAGAGCCAATCAACAAAAGACTTTTTGAAAAGTACTTGAAGGATGAAAGTGGATTGAAAGACTCTACCACAGACTGGGAGATGTCACAATCCTCTGTAAGTGATGTTTTATAAACAATTTTTTTATAACTTAAAAGTGTGAAGTCAGAAAGTGGTGTTACAGCTGTATGAATCTGAAACTCTGTGATTAAGCGCTTTTTTTTTTTGTTACACAATTTTTAACACAATTTTTAAAATGCTTATTTTTTTTGATATAACATAATTTTCAAAAATGTTCTCCTTTTCAGTCAGAAGTCAACTTGCCTATGAAAACACCTTGGCTTGCTGAAATGAAGAGTGCTTTTCAGCAACTTCCCATAAATTATTTGCACACACCTTGCAGGAAGTTCATGATCTAGCATTGGTTTTTAGTCTTTTAGCTCTATGCTGCAATTTCACCCGTGACAATGTAAGCTAACACTTCTTTCAAATGGGCTGCAGATTCTGAGATAACAAAGCAACTTTTCTTTTCCTCTAGGTATTTTTAATGAGATATTTCCATAATCACTCTAGTGTTGTTCTCAGTGTGATGTTTTTTGATTATGTTTGAAAATTACGGGATGTGAAGGTGAAGTTCTTGAAGTTCAGTGAAAAAATTCTCTGTAGGCACACAGTTAAAAGGGATTGGTACCGCCTCTGGGCTGAAGACTCTGTGAAGAGCCTTTACTTTCAGAGTTATCAATTGAAGTTTATGAGCTGAAGCTAAAGTGAAAGTGATTGGCAGATGGCATTTTTCCTGTAAGACTGAAGTAGCAAAACGGGTTAAATCATCGATGCGAATTTATTTCAAATGCTGGTATTAATGGGCTTAAGGAGGAAGTGGGTCAGACTGAGTTACTGCTTGTGCACGTTAAAGGGAGCATTTAAGCTACCACTGTTGGCAAAGGAAAAAGTCCTCAGCTTTGGGTGTTCATTCTTTCTTCCTGTTTCACGGTACTCTGGCCCAGGTGTTTGGCTGATTATGAACTAAATTGAGAAATTATTTTGACTGAAAAATGACCCAGCCAAAAAACTCAAATTCCATCAGTCTTTACCTTCACAACTGCTTGTGATAATGTAGCTCACGAATGTGAGGCTGGCTTTGGTTTGCCAAAGGAGATGACTACTGAAGCGGGTGTTGCTAAGAGAAATTTTAAATCAAACTCCTCTCTAGAAATGTAGCCCTTTCAAACTTAATTTGATTAGTTTGCACACTTTCTACTTCCAGAGTAGGACTGACTGGCCTCTGAGCTGGTACTGGTATTACCACTTCAGCAGCCCCCTGAGGTTTATTAGTTATTAATGGAGCTATAGCATTTCTAGTGTATGGATTCTTGAGGGAGTTGGTCAGTCTGGTTACTCTGATGGCACAGATGGGTAACTTGTACACTTGCTGCAAGTAACTTGCTGAGACTTCTCTGGCCTTCTGACTGAAATAACACCAATTTAGAGAGTTTTGAAAGAAACATGTTAATTATTAGACATCCTAGCACGATTTTAACTATGATAGTAATGATCTTTTACTACTATTTCTGAAACATCTATATTTTGAGTTGAAAAGAAGGACGTATTTTTCTGCTCAAAGTAGTTGTGTGCATTGATTTGGCGTTTTCCATCTCTACTGCAGCTATTCTTGTCTCACCTGAAATATGTGGTTTAATGGTCAACAAAAAAGGGAATTGCCTTTTGAAGTGAAGATTTCTCTATATTATATATGAATGGAATTTAGTATAAAATTAGTATAATATTAGTATCCAGCTCAGTATCAAAGAGCTGGATGCCAGAAGTAGAAAGGATGAACTCTATCTTCCCTCTACTTAATTCAAGCATGTATTCGTTTGGCAGTAGATAGCCTGACAAAGCATTCGTTTTATTTTTTAAGAGAGTAGAGACAATATTTATTAAAAGATAGCACTAGAAACACAGGTTCCATCCTACATGAAATGCTTTTTACTTTTCAGGGAGCCCATTTGATTTGTGCTCAAAACCAAATTGCAAACATTGATTCAGTCTTTGACCTCCAGCCCTGCTTTTCCACCAGATCAAGAGCTCTATATGCCTTTTGCGAGGGAAGATCTATGATGCTTTGGATAATAGAACCCTAGCAACATACAGCTACAAAGAGGCCCTGAAGCTTGATGTTTACTGCTTTGAAGCCTTTGATCTTTTGACATCGCACCATATGTTGACGGCACAAGAAGGTCTGGATAGCGGTATTTCTCAAACACAAGTGAAATTTAGCTGCTTTCTCAATATGCCTTTTTCCTGGATAAAACCAAAGCAGTACTACAAGTAACAGACTTTAAAATTCTAAGAATAGAAAATGTATTAAATGAGTGAAAATTATAATCTGCTCAAATTTGCATTTGAACTTTATTTTTCCTGCAGCGCTAAGAATTAAAAGAAACAAACCCAGCTGTCCTGTCTGTTAGCCCTGGCAGCTACCACGCTCTTTGCCCAGCATAAACAATGTTTTTCATAGGCTTTGAATCCACAAAACTCATCTAGTACATGCTTAGTTATAATAGACATTGCTTAATATAGCATTCTGAGCAATAAAATTGGACATGTTGAATAAATAAATAAAAATAGTGGTATGTTATGTCATCTTTATTATATTTTATTTAAGAGAGTAGAAGGAAAAACTAAGAATTCAGTCATTAATTTCCATAATTAGTAGTAGTATCTGTTTTTAGTGTGTATGCACTGTTTTCTTCCTTGTAATATTTGGATGAGCATCATAAAATTCTGTGCATCTTTAAGTTTTTTAAATGTTAGATCTTGCTCTTTCTTCTATAATATGACCACTTCATTTTTTTTTTATTCAAATAGAAAAAGAACTTCTTGAATCTCTACCTCTTAGTAGACAATGTACAGAAGACGAACAAGAATTACTTCACTTTTTATTTGAGAATAAATTGAAAAAGGTAAACCTCCAAACTCACTACAAAGCTGGAGAATTGATTGAAAATCTTGACTTAAGGTGTAAATTTTCTTGGATTTCATTTATTCTGTACATTGGACTAAATAAGGCCTTTGTGGTTTTGGTTATTTTAAAATCAATGATGCAGTAGACAGCGCTTTATGGGGTAGTATAATTGTTTTGTGTAAACTTCTTTTCCGGTGTGGTGACAACTTGAAATTCTGATTTTTTTTAAATTTTTTTAAACTTTATTTCTTGAGAAACTTCTACGTGGGGAAAAAGACCATTAATAATGTAGGTAAAATGTCAGTTACCTGAAAATACTAGAATATAACAACATTATTCCAAGCTATTTTTTCCTGAGATAACATGAGAGCACTGAAAGCCAACTATCTAGTGCTCAGTACTCATTTTTACAGCCCGCACTTAAGACATTGACACTGGCAAGCATATTTCATGTACTGAGTGAGCTTTTAAATTCATTATAAAAAACCATTTTACCAAATATCTGTTGTATGGACTTTCAGTGTAAAACTAAGCATTTTAAGAAGCTTAATGCTGCTTAAATATTCTTTTAGAATGAAAACTATTAATACACATGTAATACTGTAATTACCTTCTGATTTTAGATTGGATTCAGATGTTGTTTCTTTTATCTTCCAGTATAATAAACCCAGTGAAACATTGATTCCTGAATCAGTAGATGGTCTTCAGGAAAACCTGGATGTGGTAGTATCCTTAGCTGAAAGGCATTATTATAACTGTGATTTCAAAATGTGTTACAAGCTCACTTCTGTGTAAGTATACAAAGCACTTTTAAGGGGTTTTTCACATGTAGTTTAGTAGGATAGTTATGGCTATTGTTGTTCAATGCATTGACATATGTAACAATTTGATACAGAGGTTCAGGTATTTAAAATGTGTCATTTGAGTCTAGCAAGACACATTATTTTTATGATATGTAGGAGAAGTAGCCAAAGCAAAACTCCAGTTAATCAGCATTGTGCAGCATTTCCCTTCATCCAGCCTCTTCCTTACTCTGGTGCCTTCAGCTTTGTGTCTTGTGTACCTACTTCTTGGTACACAACAGGTTTGGATCAGCTGGTTAGTTAGGAAGTATAATTTCTCTGGCCGATTAATAGTTATGTTAATTTTGATGTGCCAAGTGTTGTCTCTCAGTTGTTACTTAGGCCAGGGGTACACTGCTGCTCGGTTGTCAGGTCAGTCAGAACAACAACATGGATCGCTTCTCAACTACTCTTAAGTGTGAGCACATGGTTGTGGAGCTATTTTTTTCTGATGGCATGACAACTACTTTTTTAAGAAACTGTATTTTTGTGTATGTACTGCATAGTCTCAGAATATTAGTAGTATAAAATAGAAGGGTTTTTGTTTTGTTCTTTGTAAAACGTTCTCTTAGCTGAAATAAGCCATCACTGTGTAGAATATCCCATGGAACCGCGTACAGGCAAGATTTTTGGGAAGGCTGTAGAGAATCCTGTCAGGGTGAATTTCAACATCTGAGTAAAATCATGAGTCTGTTGAAATAAATCACTCCAATTAAGTCAATAAAATTACATTATTGCATCTTTGTTTCTGAAATTGCCACACCTTGGCAATTAGGAATAAACATCTCCTAAGGAGGAGACTATCACAGATGCTAGAAGTTGGATACAAGAGTCTGAGAAGTCCATGTAACTTCAAAGTTTTAGACTCTCTTCAAGAGAGCATTCAATACACTTGTTTGACTATTTGAAAATGTCAATTCAAGTTGTACTTCTCTGAGAATGGATTTGTAATGTTACGCTTCTGATTTAAGAGATTCTTTGAAAAGATTTAAAGACATATTTGGTGTGGTTTTTTTCTCCTCTGGGTAGTTTTCCAAATGCCAATGCTTAGAAAAAGGGTACGTGCCTAGAAGCCATGTCCTGCATGCGGTTTCTTGACTATCTTCCATTTCTAAACACCACAGAAAATTAACATTTTTAACTCAGCTAAATGTGGAAAGCTTAGTGTTAAGCTGGGAGCTATAGCTTGAAAGTTGCTGTCAAACATATAAAAAAGATGAACAAAAATGTTGCTCGCTGTTTCCTGGTTAAATCTGAAGGGACTTGCAAATAAATCTGCATTGTATTCTCTCTTTCTAATTGTATATTCAGCTTGCAAGAATTTTCTGTTGATGTAAATTAATGGTTGTTTTTCTGGTCTTAAGATAGCCTTTATTATGCTGATAATAGTCACCTTCTAGTTACAAATGTAAGTGTGCCTAAAGTGGTAATTAACTGGAACGTTACAGACTATAAAAGCAGCTCACTTAAAACACATTAAAATTTTTGAAATGTGTGTTGCAGATTTTTTTTTTATTTGTTTTTAGAGTGATGGAAAAAGATCCTTTCCATGCAAACTGTTTACCTGTGCATATAGGGACACTTGTGGAGCTTAATAAAGCGAATGGTAAGAAACACAACACTTAATACGAATCAAAAGAAGACTGTAAAGCTTCAATTAAAAAAAAAAAAAATTAAAGATGCCAATAAACCCCCTAATATACCATTTTTAAAATTACATGTATTTTTCTTCCTACCTGCACTTTCAAGGAAACAGTGTTAACTGGCAAAGAAGGGAGTTTGAGAGCTGATAGCAGGGCAGGGGAAGTAGTTGTGCCAAGAGTCTTTATTCATTCATGTTCATGAGTGACACTGTCTTTTAACCACTGGTGATGTAGCCAGACAGTTGGTGAGCTACACTGCTTCATTTCTGTTTGATTTCTGTTTTGAGGTCATCTTCCTAGAGTATCTAGGTGTACTTTTTCTGCTCAACAGCAGAAAACAGCAGTTTAAACTAGAATGAACATTTCAGCAGCGTGTATGTTTAGGTGGACATGCTTTTTCCTTAATAGAAAAAAATCTAGACTCTCATTAGTTCAAACAAGTTAATAATCATGCAGCACATTAGTTGGAATTAAAAGAATAGCTTGCTTGCAGCTGGGATGGCTTTTTCTCATTTCAGACTGCATGTAGACATCCAAAGCAAGCAAGAAGCTTGAATGTCTTTAAAACCAATTGGAAAATAGAATAAGGAGCTCATATGATTTTCAGTCTCTTGAAGGATGGTGCATTATATGTACACAAATAGGTCATTAGGTGTATTAGTACTTCTCAGTGTTTAGTAAATGACCTTTTAAATTGCTTTACAGTTAACTACATCTGAGTCTACTACTTCTAAGTCTGTCTTGAGAAAAGTTTTGTAAATAACTTGGTATTTTGTAAGCCAGTTTTCCTATTTGATTTTTCTGAAGCAAAGAATTGTTGCAAAGTACTCCAGGAAAAACTCATCAATTTAGGAGCACTGTACTCTGAAGAAATAGAAATTTCATGTACTGCTATTTCTTTTGAAATTGCATAGGCAATAGAATTGTTACCCTGTATCTGATTACTTCTGCTGTAGTTAGAAAATCCATAGGTAAATATTCTAATAACTAGAATTATTTTTATTAGAAAAGTAATCACTTAGAATTATTCCAAATAATACAATAATTTATTTGATTTTTTTTCTCCTATTTGCCTCCTATTAATGCACAGATGGGATGTATAGCGGCTTGTTTATGTGCTGTGAAGACTTATGGGTTGTTTGGGTTTGGAGGTTTGTTTTTTCAGTTAGTTAATTGAAAAACCAAAACTACTTTGAGGCAATTTGAAGGATTACCACTAAACAGAAAACATCACTTGTCATAAGTTTATCACTTGTGCATTATAACATTAGATGTTCTGGATATTTTATATAGAAGGCTAACGGACTCGAAACATCTCGATGTTTTAGCACGTTTTAATTTTCTTTTCTTGTTTCTTCCCGCTATGTAGAGCTTTTCTACCTTTCTCACAAACTGGTGGACTTGTACCCAAATAACCCTGTAAGTTGTTCTAAGCCTTCATGACTAGGTATTTTTTTTTCTAGGTGAAAGCATGTAACGGTTGTAATGTAATAATCAGTTTGAGCAACAGAATTCAAAATCTGTTTCTGGATGGAGCTAGTACAAATGGTTTGCTCCTCTTATTTTCTATGCATTGTAACTTTCTTGTACCAAGGTGTTTTTTTTAAACAAAGTACCTGTAAAATATATTCAGTGTGAGGTATTCAGTGTGAGGTATTCACTTTGAATAATGATTTAAGACAAATGCTACAATAATGAATGTATATGCCTCTCTGGGCAATCTTTTCCAATGTATGATCACCTTCATAGTGAAAACTGTCTTCCTTTGACTCAGTCTGAATTTTCCATGTTGCAACTTATACCTTAACTTGTCACTGCTCCTCTGAGAAAAGTCTGGGGCTGTCTTTTGTGTTCCCTACCATTAGATAATTGAAGACTGCAATAGGCTTCCTGCTTATTATTAAAAGAAGCACTCTCTTCATAAAGCTGAACAAACTCAAGTAGAGACGTACATGCCAGCATTTCCAGCTTGTCTGCAATATCGAATAATTCAAAAAGCTGACTGATTTCACTGAAAATGCTTCTAACTTCTCTAATCATAATCTGTTCCTCTGTTTTGCATTGCCTATGGGGATGTTTCACTAAAGTCAGTGTGATAAATCTAATAATGTTCTGCTTTTATTGTGATGTGTAGGTGTCATGGTTTGCAGTAGGATGCTACTATCTCATGGTTGGTCACAAAAATGAACATGCCAGAAGATATCTCAGGTAATTTATTTTTTTTCCAGTTTTTCTTAGTTAATCTGTTGATCACTCACTAAATACATATTTAATGTTCATGTTTTTTTGTAAGCTCATAAAGTAAACAGAAGTCTTGGTAAATTGTTTACTACAAAAATATTCCTTTTGTTGATACCCTTTTTTGGTATATCATTTTTTACCCCAGCCTTCTAGATACTTCAAAAATGACATAGAGGCTTACGTGGAATCTCTTTTGGCAGTCACTTTCCTGTGATGAGCAGGTGTAGTCCCCTTGCATTCGCTCGTGCTGCCAAGCTAACTGCACCTAGGCAATCAAACCTTCATTCTGAGCTTAAGGACACCCATTCGTCCTCCCAGGTTCAGGCTTCATGTCTTTAAGGGCAGAGTTACACAGAAGACTCTGATATTTGGCAGTTTAGCTCTTTCTGTGCAGAAGCAGCCTTGGACTACTTAGGATGGTCAGTCAGTCCAGTGTTCTTTCCTGAAGGTCTTCTGTACGTGTATTGTTAATCAGCACTGGAGAGCAGAAAGTGAAGTTGTTGCTGTGAAGTAGGGCTATAAGCCTAAACTGACAATGCCTAAATCAATCTGTGAGGCTTTCATTTTTCTTTGAGACCTTTGTGGACAATACACGTAAAGATGGGTTAGTAATTTAGACTGTTTAAGTGCCTGTTAATTATAAGTAAACCAAATTCCTGGCAAGTACCAGTGTGAAATTATTCCAGAAGCTGTCCTGAGTGCCATAGGTAGTTTTGGTGGTGAAATAAAAACCATCTTTATTGAATCTGCAAGCATCCCTAGCCAGGAAGGGTCTATAGATGTGTAAGGGGCGGGGGGGGAATCCACAATCACAGCGTTGCTATGTAAGTAGGCATCTGAAGCTGAAGAAATTTAATTTTGTGATCTGCTCTTGTTTTTAGCAAAGCTACTACACTTGAGAGAACCTATGGACCTGCATGGATTGCATATGGACATTCATTTGCAGTTGAGAGTGAGCATGACCAAGCAATGGCTGCATACTTCACAGCTGCACAGCTCATGAAAGGGTATGTCAAAAATGTCATATTCAGAAAAATTAAAGTTAATCCATAATTAGTGTAGAATATTAACCTTTATCCCTTTAAACAGTAGGAATACATTTTACAACAATTATCTAGTAGAGAACAAAGGAGGAAAATACCAAGTAATATCATCATCTGCATTTGACTGCGTTGTTTGTACTTGATTTTGTTTGTACTTGATTATTAATGTGATTTTTTTTTTTCAAGTTCAAAAGTCAAGATTTTTATTTAGGTAAACTGTGTTTTACCAGCAAGTTCTCTGAAATTTTTGAATTTTTGAATTGTCATAAACTGCTGTGGAGAAGGTTGTAAAATGAGTAGTGGACTAATCGTGTCAAATTGTATATAAAACTGTTTTATTTGGTTGTAGTTCTTGGTGACTGTAATCCCCTTAATTATTACTTCTTCTATATTCCATTTGTAAGTGAAATGTAAGAAGGATACTAGGGAAAATGCAAACAAACAAACAAACACCAAACTCAGTTCTGAGTTAAGCACTGAGAAAATGCATATAATTCCAGAGCAAGTTAAATTATATATTGGAGTTCAAATTCTCATCAATAACTAACAAAGATATAGTCTTTTAAACTGTCCCTTAAGTCCATTTAAATCAGCTTTTTGCTTGGGTGTACATAAACATATGCAAACACAGTTGTCATTTCTTTAGAGTTTGTAATGCCGTTTCTGATAATTCCATGATGCTTTTTTTTGTTATAGGTGTCATTTGCCGATGCTCTATATTGGACTGGAATATGGTTTGACCAATAACTCAAAGTTAGCTGAAAGGTTTTTCAGCCAAGCTTTAAGCATCGCCCCTGAAGATCCTTTTGTTATGCATGAAGTCGGAGTGGTTGCATTTCAAAATGGAGAGTAAGCTTGCAAAATGAGATTAAATCTTAAATATGGATTATTCTGAAGTTTAATGTACCGATATATGTACTAAAGTGCTTATATTGAGTTATAGAATACAAAGTTTTGGTTCTAGTTAGGTGTTTACCCTAAATCCTTGCTTTTTATGTCATGCTTCCTTGCTTAAGATTTAACCAAGAAAGAATTTCATGCCTGAGGAACATGCAGAGATCAATTACTACATTGTGTGTGCCTGCCCTTGGGTAGTTACATGCCTTGAAAAGGCATCTGTCTGCAAACACAAGTGCATACATGCTATAAAAGTTTGTAGAGCAAGACATTTTGTCAGCTCAGGAGGTTCCAGATACATGCTGAGAAATCCTAACAGGTATAAGAACT
Organism: Scolopax mira; assembly: GCA_004320125.1. Lineage (NCBI taxonomy): Eukaryota > Metazoa > Chordata > Aves > Charadriiformes > Scolopacidae > Scolopax > Scolopax mira. The sequence continues at coordinate 61,879 of BJBW01004634.1, read as the reverse complement.
GTTCAGTGAATGTTCTTGGTTTGCCTTCTGATTTTTTTAATTTTGTCTTGTTAGCTCGTAGGAGCACATGCAAATTTTAGCAAAATGTAAATTGATGGATTTTACAGCTAATTTCACTCATACCACAAAATAATGTCAAAAACCCTGATTTTCTCATACTGCTAATGAAAACTAATGAAACTAATTTACTTTTCTTTCCCTTCACCCTGTCAATTCTTAGCTGGAAAACTGCAGAAAAGTGGTTTCTTGATGCACTGGAAAAAATCAAAGCTATTGGAAATGAGGTATTTTTCCTAAAACACATGATTATAAATTTGTAAAACTCCAGGAAATTCTCTAATATCTTCTGACAAAATATGCTTATTTTTAGGTAGAAGCAGTGTAATATCTGACTTCAAAACTTCGGACATCTATTTGTAATTGTGTATGTTGGGTTTTTAGATGAGAATCATCACATGTTATTTTCGGTGCTACAGGAAAAGACAAAAAGTATGTTTCTGTATGAAATGAAAAGAAAATAAGCCTTGATTGGAGAGTGAAATCCAGGTCTCATTCTCAGCCTTGGCTCTTAGTAGACCAATGGTTCTTGGCTTGAGGGTGGAACTGGGTACCCATGTGAAGATAGTTTCTGCCACATTAAGCGTTAACCATTTCTTGAATGACTTGGTTTTTTGTTTGGACATAATCCTCTAGGTTTGGATTTGTGTTCTTTCTACCAGATAGAGCCTCTTTGTGGGAATGGGCCCAGGGATGCTTAACTAACTTCATGAAAATAATCAAAATAATCTGGCGAAGAGTTTGTTAGGAAATGTGCCCGTAGTGACAGAGCTTTTGTGCAACAAAAATCAGCCATTACAACCCTGATTCCTCAGGTGCTGGAACACAAAACTGAGTTTGTACCAGTTTTATTTATTTATTTTATAGGTGTATTGTCATTTTGTCTAAAGAAACGCATTGTACTAGAGTAACTTAAGATGCCTTGATGAAAGTAGTACCACCTTGTGACAGGCTTCTTGTGAATTTTACGATAGGTTTTCTTGATTTTTAGCTTAAACTTAGTGATGACACCACCTCATGGTGCTGTAATTGTTAACACAGCATCTCCTGTCAAGATAACAAAATTGCTTCTGGAGTGGAAAAAAACCTACAATATTCATGTGGACAAGGCACACGTTTGCTAAAACACACTGCATACATACTAATTTATACACTCACCAATATATAAACAGGGTTGTTCTCTTGTAGATAAAGATGTATTGTTGTTCATACTATTGCCAGAAACTTTGTAGATCAGGCTTAAATTTAGGCACGTAACTAAATTCTTTTATGTGTGGCGTTTTTCTTGTCCATTGAGAAGTAGTAAATATCAACATATCTATAAACACGCAAATGGAAATTTTAGAATTAGAGTGGGAAATACCAGAAATAACTAGAGATACAGAGATAGTCTTACATCGTTATACATCACAAATACATAATGCAATTAAATACAAATTATTTTTAATTTCAGCAAAAAGTGTTTTTGGTATTTTGTTGGCTTAGAATGTCTGTGTGTGCCTCGTAAAGTAGATGTTATACTGTGGGGAAGACAGCAAAAAAGACCTTCAGTACTCATGATTATTTTACAAACACTTAATTTGGAGGGTCTTCAGTGCTCCTAGGCTGAGAGACTTGATGTGATTTTTAAGTAGAAAACAAGCGTTGTTTGGTTTGCAATCAAGTTTTACTATCACTGAACCTTTAAAGAAATAATTTGGGTTTGGGGAATGGAAAAATTAGAAAAATGAGTTATTGAATAAATGTCTTGAGCTTAAATGTGATTTGAAAAGAACTGAAAATGCTTGTGATGTTTTTCTTGGTCATCACTGAACTGCCTTGTTTGTTATATGTTTTTTTTAAAGTAGACAAAATTCAGTTACAATCTGTTAAGCTACATTTACTTGAATTGTTGCATTATTTTTCAGGTAACAGTTGATAAGTGGGAGCCTTTATTGAACAACTTAGGACACGTCTGCAGAAAACTCAAGTAAGCAGAAAACTACTGGAGTTATGTTTATCTGGAATACAGCACAAATGTGTTTTCTCTAGACCTGCTTCTTGTTTATGTGCCACATGAGAGCAGTACAGAAGCACCTTATAGGAACAAGATTCCCCAAATCAGCTTGTGAACATAAATACGTTAATCACCCCTTATACATGGTTTGCTACATGCAAGCTAAAGTACTTAACGTGAAATCCTTTCCTTAGCTATTGATTTTTATTAGAAAGTTCTTCATAGTTCTTTTAGATCCTTGTATGTGTCTGAATTCTAACTGGCTGCTGTCCCAGTCCTAATTAAATCAGTCCACTGATTTACTTAACTTAAAGGTGGTTTTGTGCCGATTAATTCCTTGGACCAGTGCTTATTTTTGTGGGTTTTTTTTCCTGAAGAGAAATATTCAGTGACATTAACACAGCAATACAGTACTGCTTTATGTCTTTTGAGAACAGAAATATTTCATATTTCCATTCTAGGAAGAGAAAGGGAAGTGCAAAATACATATACAAGCTTTAACAATTTTAACATGGAGAAATTAATTACCTTTATCTGATTTTTAACTAGTGTTTTCTTTTGTTTAACCAGTACCATATCTTTTTTTTTTTTTTTAGCGTCATGGTTTTAATTGTCCAATTGGTGTATGCTGTAATTTTTGTTTCAAAGCTGCTAATGAGAATTGTGATTATGGTAGATATAAGTTGTACTTCTGCTTTGGCTTTGGTAGTAATTGTTTTGTGCTTGAATTGCCAATTAGTCTTCATTTTCATTATGAAATACGGATGTATAATAGTTACCGCTTCTGCCAAGATCAAACAATAGGCACTGGTTCTGGAATCTGTTCATGCATATAATTGCAGGGGTTTTTTTCATATGTTTGTTTCAGTTATAATTCCTTTTGTCTTCTTTAATTTCTACAATAAGTGAGTAACTGCTTACATCACACTTAGGGCAACTTCCATGGCATTATTTGTTCAAGTTCAGAAAGCCAGCCTAATGTATTACTAAATTCTTGTAAACCATCTTTCGGGAAAATCAAGTCGAGAATTTAGGCAGCTGTACATATGCTTTGACAACTTAAAAAGTTCTGTAATTAATTTACTAATGATCATAATTCATGCTGTTGGTATTATGAAGAGACCTACTGGATATATGACTACTCGCCAGCATTATGTGGTCAAAATTTGAAAGCAGCATATTAAAATACAGTGGTAGTTAATTGGACTGGTAAGTACTATGAGTAAAAATAAAATTCGAATCATGGGAAACTTTCCTGCAGCAAGCAAACGGTTGCATGAATTTTCTGCCTCAGTTGTTCCTTAATGCCTTCCAACAACTCCATTTGTTGCTGTTTGCCTAATTCCATTGTAACTATAGACATTGAAATTTCTTATGAATAGACAGTTGCTATCTTTATGTCAAATGTGACAACTTAATTTCTCAGAGTAATGCCATAATGCACATCTAATCCTTGTTTTATTAAATAACAGATGCAATAAACAGTCTAATTAATGGGTAATTTTCAAAGAAAGGGTGACTGGTATTTGAAAGAAATTATGGGTATGGGTGAATCTTCTTTTCTGATAGAGATGGTGGCAAAGTGGAAGCAACAAAAGTACTAGTGTATGAAGCACTTATGGGTTGTGAAATTTGTGCTCAGAGAGAGCTTTTCTCACTTTGAACAATGAGTGATTTAGTCTCGTACAGCTCCTTCACTCCCCTGGAATGGAAAATGAAAGCTACAGAAAGAAAGCTAATGTTACAACGAGCAGCATTAAACATCTAAAGCAATTTACTGTATCAGATTGCTAAGATCATCTCCAAATGGGGCCTAACTCTAGGCAGGTGTTGTGCTACATAAGGGGAACCAAGAGGAAGAAAATTGTCAATATCCATGAGCCTTTTCTGCATTCTGCTATGTTCAGAGTATAAAGCAATAATTTTTAAGATCTTGCAGGATCCGACCAATCCGATAGTATATGAACACCGTTCACCCTGAAGCTTACTGATAGATCGTCTGTATTTAACCCTAACAGGAAATACGAGGAAGCACTGGAATACCATCGCCAGGCTCTAGTGTTAATTCCTCAAAATGCTTCTACTTACTCTGCCATTGGCTACATACACAGTCTAATGGGCAACTTTGAAAGCGCAATCGACTATTTTCATACGGTACGTAACTACCTTACGCGGAAGTGCTGGTCACCGATTCTGTTATTTCTGGTTTGGTTTTGGAACACAGAACCAGAATTTTATCCAGCCTCCAAATTAGTGTTTATTTTATAATCTCAAGGATATTTTTCCCCCAAACCCCTAAATTTTCTGTTACTTAGGTAAGTACTAAGTAAGGTAAGAGATTAGGTAAGAGACTTAGTACTTGGATTCTTCTTTTTTATAAATTGGTTGATTATAATTTTCATATACATTTTGTGTACATAAGCTTCTCGTGCAGCTGAAATGATTTAAAATACTTCCAACCTGTGCCTTGAAGTAGAAATTTTACAGAAAGCACGAAATTTAGAGATAACGCTATTTTCTGTTGTCTCAGATTTATCTTTATTATATGATACTTGCCTATTATTATTGCAGAACAGTGATACTTGTATGTTATTATTACAGGACAGTTTTAGTGATTTCACATTTTCATGGAGTAACAGTGAATTTTCCTCAATTGAATTTGCAGTATTCAAGGTGATTGGTTTGAACTCAGCTGCAGTTCTATTTACCTAGCACTTGTATTACACACATTTAGTTGTAAATACCATAATCATGCCTCAATCTATTTTGTTACAGACTGTAGCTAAGCTACACAAAATTGACTTCCTCCCAGGTTTCACTGAATTTTCACTTAATTTTTTAGAGTTGGAAGGGACAATAGAGATCATCTAGTCCAACTCCCCTGCTGAAGCAGGATTGCCTAGAGCTAGAGTTTTATAGTCATTATTTTAATAGTGTGTTATAATTCACGATTTGTGAATGATTCTGTCTGTATACATATCCTTTTCTTTTGTTTTTGTGCTTTGCTTGCTGACTACTTCAGCCAGATCATATCACAACATTAAGTTTTGCAATGTTTTGCTCTACAGTGAAGACTGATACCATTGTCACACAACAAAACAACAAACTGGGAACTGTCATGGACTTAAGATGTAAATGGTTTTATTTGCCATTGAATACCTTTTACTGTTTTTTTATTATTATTAATAGGCTCTTGGTCTTAGGAGGGATGACACGTTTTCAGTCACAATGCTTGGACATTGCATAGAAATGTACATTGGTGATTCTGAAGCTTACATTGGTAAGTCTTTCACTTATGTGACAAAGTCATCGAGTCCTTTGAGAGGAGTCTTTTTCTTGTATCAAGAAAGACTGTCTTAACTTACAAAGTACAGTATGTTGATGATTTTTGCTGTGGCTTTTTTTTTTTTAATGGCTAAATGAGTCAGAATGTATCAGCAATTACAGAAGCATCATGACAATAAATTCTTACCAGTATAAAGAAAGAAAACTCTTGGAGGTGGTGATGGTTTCTTCTACAGAAAAAAATGTCTTTTGACAGCTTAGAAACCAAAGGGAATGGGGGGGAAAAATAAACTAGAAATATGAAATAAGAAGATTCTATGACTTTATTTCAGCTAATGCTATGTAGAGAAATCTGGGCAAGTTATTTTCATCATGTCAAAACTCTGCTCTTTGGAGACAGGATAAATTATTCTGCCTCCAAAAATAGAGCTTTACATGTGGTTAAAAAAAGGAAGCTTCATAACGCTAATACATTATATTGTCATAGTTTGATATATTCTATGAAAGCTTTCTGCCCCCCTACCTTCCAAAAAAGTGACATATTTCTGCTTTGTTGAACTTAGTGATTTATCTGTAATGAACATGGTTGATGTCCTGTCAAGCATGTTAATGAGGCTGAAACCAGTAAAAGCCATCTGTGCTCTATTGCTTTTCCTGCAGACTTTTTCATGCAGTTGAAGCAGATGTTTCTTCTCACTGTCATCTTGCTCCATATGTAGTTGGTTAGCACATCTGGAAGAACCATGCAGCCGTGTGATATGCATTAATGCAAACCATGCTGTGTGAACTTAAACAACAACAAAAAAAGCCTCTTAGAGAATTGGCAATTATTTCTCATAACAGGTTTTTGAATCTGAGTTGTAATTCGTACATTGTGCAGTTTTCAAAAAGGAGGCTGCTGGATTTTTTCAGAACAGCTCTATTCAGTCATTAAGCAGCGACAGCTCCCTGTTAGTCTGAAAGCAGAGAGTCCCAGTAGCTTCTGGATGTTAGTTTCTTTGAGATACACTTATGGGAGCGTTCACTTGAAATGAACTAACCATTTGACTTTTTTCCTAGGAACAGAGATCAAAGACAAATTGAGATGTTATGACTTCGATGTACACACCATGAAGACATTAAAGAACATCATTTCACCTCCCTGGGATTTCAGAGAATTCGACATAGAAAGACAAACCCTGGATGAAAGTGGCATCGTAACATTAGAGACATCACATCAAAGGAAAAGTACAGATACTAGTCGCCCATTGGAAGAAACATTTGAGATTGAAATGAATGAAAGTGATATGATGTTAGAAACATCAATGTCAGACCACAGTACGTGACCATAAATGCTGGTAGAGAGCTCGCTTTGTCTAAGTGTAATTTTTTTGTTTTAGCATTTTTGTTATGATGTTATACTTTCAAGAATTTGCTATTTTTATATGAATTCAAACTACTACTCTGTACTTAACACCAGAGAAATAATGCTTGCCTTAAGGATGATTAAAAAGTATACATGATGGACTATTTCTAGAAAATTAATCATACATGATGAAGTAAAAAATAAATTCACTTTTTTTTTTAAAAAACTGTTTACTGATCCATGTGTCTGCCATCAGTAAGACTGTGAAGGTTTAAAAACAGCACTTGACATGGAACCGTTAACAATGTTGTAAAATTGAATAGCCAGTCTAATGTGGTATTATTGTGGCTTCTGAGTTTTCATCCTGTCTGTGAGGAATGCTTTCCTAGCAAATAGACCAAAAAAATCCATGAAGTTTTATACTTACTGCTTACTCAATGTGTATTCCTTTAAGTAGCAATTTCAGTGGCTTTCCATCATTTGACATAAATGAAATTGATGACAAAGCTTTAAATTGATGACAAAGCATGTTACTTTGTTATACTTTAATTTCAGTTATTTATCATTATTTTGTTATTGTATTACTGAAACATCATTTAAGAACCATTTTTGGTAAGCTGACTAGACAAAAAATGTGCAGGGTGTAAGATAAATCAGCCTTACTTGCAATTAGTGTTACAATGATGTTGTAAGCCACAGTGTGCTACTGCAGGGACCACAGTCCTTCACTTTACACGTAGGTGTTTTGTCAATGCAAAGGATTAACTGAATAATACACATACACAGTTTTTACAAGTCTCTGAAGCGTGGTATTTTTAAATGTCATTGGTGCACTGAAAAATGAAGAAGTAAAGCGTATGCCTCTGAAACAGCGGCAGTGATTTGTCCACACACTAAACAGGACAGGTCTGTTTGCCTTCTTAGCATGAGTGTTGAACATATTTTGTGTAATTTTTTCCCTCCCCTGCTCTTCTTGCCTTTTCCACCTTTGTCACTGTGTGGGGCTTAAAATTAAAAACTTAATGCTACATGCTGTCATAATAATTTCTTCTGTGACTTGCAGCTAAGTTGGGGCATTTACTGTTAAAAATAGATTTGCTAAAGTTTAGCAATCTGGACTTTAGTGTGAAGTATTTCAGAATTCAAGAACTAACGTTTTTTCTGTAGACAAATATTTCATGAAATACAGAAAAAAAAATTTGGCTTAGTCAGCAAAATAAAATCATTGGTATAAAATGTAATTTCTGCAGTGTATCTCAGTACATGTGTGTTAACATTTAAACATGTGTTTACAATTACACATATAAAACATGTACGTTTTGGTTCTGATATAATTTTCATCCACTTTATTGGGGCAAGGTATAAAATCCTGACACATTAGTGCGATTCATGAAATATTTTCTATACCATTTTTTGGTACTTTATGTAACTAAAAGGAGACAAGGGCTGAATCCAAGTACCTGTATTGAAACCTTCCTGTCTTTTTGCTTTCCAACAGACCATCTTTTTTTTTTTTTATCTCATAGTTCTTTTAAATTTAAGACAGACAAATGTTTACTTTTAATTTTGCCAATGAATGGGTAGACAGCAAAATGACAATGAGCAAGCATGTGCTCTTGTGGCCAGGAAGGCCAAGGGAATCCTGGGCTGCNNCTCCCCCTCTACTCGGCACTGGTGAGGCCACAACTGGAACACTGTATCCAGTTCTGGGCTTCCCAGTTCAAGAAGGACAGCAAAGGTTTCTTGCTGCACATAGAGAAGCCAGGTGGCTATCACCACAGATTTTCAAAGAGCTGCACAACCTTTTCTCTATAATATTATCCATTTCTTTAATCCAGCATAGGTAAATCTAGTTGTCTAGTAAGACATTATGGCAATTTCTACATGGAGATTGGGAAAAAAAAGAAAGTCTTCTAGCAAATCAGGCCTTTTGTCTAATACCAGGCATGGATATAAGCCTTGGGTTGTTTCCTTTTTTCTATGTTACTAATATTTTCACTGACAAAATAATGTAGAAGATGGATAAAAGTTAGTATTTCTTCCTGTGGTCTCCAGTTATGATCTGATGGCATGCCAGCTCTGGCAACAGTACTGGTTTGTAGTATGCCTGCCCTGCCCATAGGAATCTACTTACCCCCATGCTACTTCCTCAGTTGTGATAATACAAATCCATTCTGTGGTTACGTTGTGAATCAAATTGGGGGACTGGTCCAGCATTTAAAAATCTTTTTGCTATCATCTGGTCAGTTCTCAGGTTCAAAGCCAGAAAAAACGTTGCTGTGTTAGCATTGTCAGTGGGACAGAGTGATAGGAGTAGGAAGAAACAGATGGAATAACGAGAACAGGTGTTGCTATAATGGCAGCATATCGTGGCACTGCCCTTTGGCAGGTATCTGCTCAAGGTTTTTTGGCTGGCTGTTGCTGTCCTTCATTTCATTGGCATTTAAAGTCAACCAGAAAGAACCCTATTTCTAGATTGTGAATGACTTTTCCTAGACATCAGAGGAATTCTTGAGCTGACTTGTCTTGGCTCCCAGCCCTTGAGGCAGCTAAGTTAGGTTAAAGCTCACACAGGAATTTCAATAAACTTTTTGAATCTTGACATTGCAAAATGCGTTGATTGCAACCTAGGGCTGAATAGGCCCCTTGATCTGATTGATGGGCCAGTACTTACTTCCAGACCAGCCACATGGAAGATCAGTTTCCCCTGGAGGACTCGATTCAGGGACACTCTGCAGGCGAGAGCCTATTCTGAAGCTGTATCTCTACGTGCTTCCCACATTCTTGTCCTTATTCTGCTCATTACTGGTGCCCTTCCCAGGAACTTGCCACTGACACAGACTGGACTATGGGACTGTCCAACTCTAAAACCATTCTACATCCATATTTGATGTGTTTCGCTTATTTGTTAAGATAAACCAGATGCCATCTACCAGTACTTCTGAAAACTGAAGCAGAAGATGGTAAGATGTGAGGCTTTGTGGGAGGAGAACAGCAGCTGAATTTGGGGGACGGGGATGACAGACAGAAAGGCAGGGAGACATCAGCCAGAAAAACTCTTGTGCTTTCTGCTGACAAGATACTACCCGCAGCTGCAAGACTCATGAGCTGAGTAATGAGAAACAGCCTCTTTTCCCACTGTTTTGTCCCCAGGACCTGGCCAGCTTTCAAGCTCTGGGTGACATGTCCCCGAGGTGGCTGTGCCCACCCTGCTGTATAAGGCAGAGGCAAGGCCATGCCAGAAGGAGGGCTACCAGGCGCTGGGGGGCCACCAGAGAAAGGGAATGGGCACATTTCTCTCTGCTCCCCTGCCAACCAGCACAATGGGGGCCCTCTGGGCTCCCTGGCAGTGTCTGTCCCCACCATCAAGGAGTCTGAGGACGCCCGGCTCCTCCGCCTCCACCGCTGACGGGATGGGGCGGAGGAGTCCCCCTCAACCACTCCCCCAACTCTCGCGAGATCCCGCCAGGCCAGCGGCCAGTTTACGCGAGATTTCGGGTCCGGCTGCGGGGGGCGGCGGCGGTGGCGGTTCCATGCGGTCGGAGCGGGAGGCCGGGCCGGGGTCGATGCGGAGCGGCGGTCACGACAAGTGGCTCACGGACATCCCGCTGCGACGGGAGTCGCCCCGCCGCGACCCGGAACCTCCGCCAAACCCGCCGCCGCCGCCGCCTACTTCCCCGCCCTCCCCGCTGCCGCCGCTTCACCCGGCGCCGGGTAAACAGCGCGAGGAGAAAAAAACGTCCCTGAGCAAAGTGAGGGGGCGCGAGCGCAGGCGGGGGGGGGGAGAGAAACACGCGTGGGGCGGGGAGGGGGCGTGAGGTGGGGAAGGGGCCGGGTAAGGAGCAGCTGTGGTGGGAGCTGTCAGGGGATCACAGTGAGGAGCATGGGGCAGGTGGTAGGCCCTCTTCACGGAACGGCTGGAGATGGAAGGGACCTTCAAGACCATCGAGTCCCAGCTCCCCACCACGCTACCCACAGCACCTCCCACTAGGCCACTAGCCTTTCAGGAGGCTGTGGTCCTGAAGGAGGTGTTTCTGTGTCTGGGGAAAATGAGGGGGTTTACTCTCTGGAGCGTTTTGCGGTGCCCGGCAGCAGGGGCTGGGGGTTGGTTTGCCTGCCTTCTCACCTTCCGTTCCGCAGAAACCCAAGGCTGGCTGCTGCCGTGCAAAGCGGCTCCAGCAGGGACAAGAGCGCTTCTCCCTCCCCCGCTTTATTTGAGCACTTTTTGAAAAATACTTACATAAAAATACCATCATATTTGATTTATTCCCATTTTCTAAATTGGGAAACTGAAGCAATGAAAACCACTATAACTTAAAGTTAAGCCACTTATATTAAGATATTGACAAGAAATGAGAATAGGTTGTCTGAAGCTTGATGGCCGTTTCACTGCTTTGAGAGGTGGCATCATTCAGCCCCAGAGGTTTCCATATGGTTTCCCAGCCTTTTTTACTGGCCAGTTTACCTGAATGTGGCAGGTTGACTTTGGGTGACTGCCAGACCCCCCTCATCAGCCACTTTCCCACTTCTTCCTCAGCAAGACAGGGGGAGAAAGTAAGATGGAAAACTTGTTGGTCGAGATAAAGACAGGGAGATAACTTACAAATTGCCATCACAGGCAAAACAGACACAACTTAGAGAAAATTAATGTACTTTATTGCTAATTAAAAAAGAGTAAAGTGGTAAGAAACAAAGATTAAAACTAAAACACCTTCCTGCCCTCCCCCCTTCCCTCCTAGACCCTACCGCTCCTGCCCTCAAGCAGTGCAGCAGCATGTAGAATGGGGGTTGCTGACAGGACATAACACAGAGCAGCTCCTCTCTGCTGCTTCTTCCTCATCACGCTCTTCCCCTGCTCCAGTATGAGGTGACAGCTGTGGGGTACAGCCCTTCCTGAACTGCTTCAGCAGGGGTCTCTCCCAAATGCTGCAGTTGTTCATGAGCTGCTGCAGTGTGGGTCTTCTCTGTGGGCTGCAGTCCATCAGGATAAATCTGCTCTAGTGTGGGCTCCTCTCCACCGGCTGCAGTCCTTTGGATAAACCTGCTCCAGCATGGTCTCTCACTGGGCTGCAGCTTTCTTCAGGCATCTCCACCTGCTGCAGCATGGGGGAGATCTGCTCCAGTGTTGTCCTCTGTGGGCTGCAAGACGACAGCCTGAGTCGCCATGGTCTCCAAGGGAATCTCTGCTCCAGCAGCTGGAGCACCTCCTTCCCTCCTTTCACCTTAGGGTCTGCAGGGCTGTTTCTCATTCCTTTCTTCTCCTTACTCCTTTGTCTTCCACACTGTTGTGCAGCCTTTTCTGTCCTTTCTTGAATACCTCTTCTCACAGGTGCCACTGTCTTGGCTGCGGGGCTCAGCTGTGCTGTGTGGTGGGTTCATTGGAATTGGCTGGAAACTGGCTGTGTCTGGCAGAGGTTGCCTTGGAGCCTCTGCTGCCAGCACCTGGGCACATGAACCTAACACACTAAGATGCTGTTGTAGTAAGAGACTTAAAATTTAATGTAAATAATTTTAAAAAGAGATACTGTAAAAATTTTGTGTAGTCAGTATATGTTTTCTGGTCATTTGTTAAAATGTTTTGTTATTGGCTAAATTGCAGTGGTTCTCAAGCTCTTCATCATATTTCCATTACCCTATAATTTTGCAATGTTAGCAAAAACTGAGCAGAAATTGTTCCATTTGTCAGCAAATTCAAGAAGGGGAATCACTAAGGGAGTAATGCTCCAACTGAAGTTCCCAATTTGAGGAAGAGCTTTTAGAGTAATATGATTTGTTGAGTCTCTTTCTACAGCATTTAGATCAAAGATAAATCTCCGTTTTCTTTTATATATGCAGGTAGTTATTCGACGGCTTCCTCCTTGTCTAACTAAGGAGCAACTGGAGGAACAGCTACATCCTCTACCTGCCCATGATTATTTTGAGTTTTGTACTGCTGATCCCAGGTGAGGATGAGCAGTTTGTAGTAGGTTTTCAGGTGCTTAAGACCTAATTAAGGTATTTTGGTTATAGCACATCATGTATTTTTTCCATCAAGCCCTTTTTGTTAGTTTTGTTAGTTACTTAAAATATTTGTGAAAACCTGGATACGTATGCAGAGGTAATGCATTCCCTCCCTTTTCTTTTACACTAGTGATTTTAAACAGAAAATTTTTGTGTATTTAATTTCAAACCCTGATATTTGTTTTAACTTTCACTGGTAAAATTCAACAGACTGTTTATTGGAAAGAGTCAACCTAGGGCAAATATCACAAAAGCCTTTTCATTAGTTTCTTTGTTTGCTTACATGTTTTTGTATTTATTGCATACAGTTTTTCAAATAATCCAGTTTTATTCATTTTTTGTCTCATTCAAAACTAAAAAAAAGAGGTAGTGGTCGATTTAAAATAGATCAGACTCACTATTACATTAATATGACTTACCCAGTATCACAGCGTTAAAATACAATTCTATTTCAAACAAAACAATTTCCAGAAGAGAAGGAACTTAAACAAAATACCCTGTATGCTACATCTGCATGTGTTCTGAAAAACTGGAGTATAAGATCCATCTTGCCCATCTTAGCTTGTCTGAGTCTGCAATGAATGATTCCACAGGCAACATATTCTTTCCACTGGCTGCAGAGGGATCCTGGGCATTTATTTTATTGCTAACCAACTTTTAAAGATAGGGGTGGCCCCACCAAGAGTGGTAGCCTTTCCTTCATAGGAAATTGTTTGTGGCAAATTATACTTGGAACAGTCTAGTTCCTGGACTGATTTTATTTGAAAGGATATTGCCACTTCTTGCCACCGCTATGTTATGAGACAGTTAACTCTGACTGTATGGGTTCTCTCGGAGCCAATCTCACAATCAGAAAGGAAGAAGTGTCTGTTCAGCTAACTTTGCTGTCAGCAGTTGCCTGACTTACACAGTTACACATATGCAATTAAAGAGTTGATGCTTCAGCTTTTCTGGTAGAACCACAAGGGATGTGAAATTAGGAAAGAGCAGAGTTTAGTCGACTTGAAAGTCTTTGTCGTCACTTACGTTTTTCTTCTGAGCCTCATCGTCAGTATTTGCAAATAGGTCTCTTCTGCCTTCACAAATTTAAATTCTCTGGAAAACCATATTTTTATACAAGTTTAAATTTTTTGGCATGAACTGTTTTGTATTAACTTTTTTTTTTTGCTTCATCTTGCTTCTTAAAAATTATCCTTTCCTACAAAAGATGGCTACAACTTCTTTCAGCAAACTATGAAGTTTGAACGGGCATTTAGCTGCAGTTCTACAAAGTATTGTCTTGACTGGTTATTTGTTGGACCCAGGATCGCTTTGCTCCCTTTGTTTGAATGCTGACACATACCCATGTACATCTGTTTATGATTTAACTCTTTACATGTTTACACACTTTAGAATATACAGTAAACATTCAAAAGTTGTAAACTAGAGACAGGGTTAATGCAGTTATTCTTAGTCTCCTCTTGCCCAGCGAAGATAAGGATATACTCTTGAGTATAAAAGATTGTGCTGCAGTAATCGGTCCTGTTATGGACAGTTCACAGAATTTCAGGTAAATCCTTATGGATCCTTCAGACCATTCCAGCTGTCAGGAAGAGCAAAGTGGGTATGTTCTCTCTAAAGCATCTTCTGTCTTTGATCAGATCTGTGCCTTGTGCATAGTGTTAACCAATCCAAAGAATTCAGTGATAACAAAAACACGGGAAGATAAAAAGCAAATGTCATGTAACATAAAAAGAATAATTTGGAGAAGCTACTCAGTGAAGAGGATCTGTTTGTTGGAAACAGAAATGGGCAAACAAATGTTTTGATGCAGAAGCAGGCAGATTTGCCTTAAAAGCTGTAAAATCTCAGTTTAACCCCATCCTGTGTAACTCTAGATAACAGAAGTTTCCAAGAGCTCATTCAGATTTCTTCAGCTGTGGAGTACAGACTTTTTTTTTCCCACAAAACACTGTAAACTATAGAACTCGGTGTCAGAAATTAATGCCAGAAACTTCAGGAGCAGTTAGACAAACACTTACTTAGACAAATATTATCTATGAAAACCCATTAAACACAAGGATACAAGCTGCATTACAGAGTTCCTAGGCTGCAAGTAGCCGAAATTATATACTAGGTGAAGTGTCAGTGTGTAGTTTCCCCTTTTTAATAAACTTTCTAATTCTCTACTGGTTGTGGTTAGAGAGAGGACTAGAGAGGGATAACTGCAGCTGTTTCTACATTTTTATTTCCAAGGTCATCTCACCCTAGAGGACAAAACAAACAAGATATGCATATCAACTTGTTTCTCTGATTTTGCAGTGTAAAGGTTGTCTTTAATTTTTCAATGTCTTACTACCGGCAAGCTATAAAACTTCTTAAAATTTCATTGGATTCAGTAATGTCATTATTGTATAACACTTGTTCAGTTGCATCCATTTCAGTAAAATCATTTCAGAAAATGGCTGTTGCATTGTGTTTTGTTCATTTTTTCAGATTCATCTGATTCACTACATTACATTTATTCTCTTTTGTACATTAACATCAAAATACAAATGAAACATTGTTCCTGTGACTGATCCTGCAGCCTTTAGGCACGTTTGTTGTAGCTGATAATGAAGACTCTGCCTTCCTGACAGTCTACTTTGTTCTAGACTCCAAATACTGTTTTTTCCAGATACTCTTTTTTTTGTTTGTGTGTAAATGTTTCAGATTCTTCTAAAACTTGAGTCAAGTGATTGAGCTGTGGCCTTACAGGATTTGGGTCATCCCTTGGGACTGGCACTGAATGCTAAAGCCAGTCAAATAGTCGATGCCATGCCATGTGTCATGGACAGTGATAAAGCTTCTTGCAAACAGCATTCCTCTGTTTCCCTTCATAACTGCTTCCTGACATTTTACTCAGGATTATTGCAGGCAAATAGCATTAATGCTGTAGGATGGTCCCAGGAACTCTACCCCTGAAGGGGCAGCGTCTTCAGAGCTTCAAGGGAACCACCACTATGTGGTGTTTCTGGGTGGAATGAGTGACAGTCTGTCATCACAACTGCATAGTGTTTCTGCTTCTCTTCTGCTGGGCAAATTGTGCTCATTTGTATCTGTAAAAGGAAAGGCTGAGTTAATTTTAAATTATGCCAGGTCATTCCACTGTGAATTAACACAGAAGGTTGAGAGACAAAAGGATAAAGGCCAGTGGATTTTAGCTTGACGTGACAGTAGATGATGAGTTATCAGTTTGATAAAACATTATTATGCAATTTATGAATGGATGGAAGATTTCATTTAACACTCCAAAATTTAGATGTAGAGATCTATATATATATATGTAAATATATATGTTTGCATATATGTAAACATCATGACTGATAAGTTGATAAGTATTTTTCCTGAGATGTAATGGCTGCTTTTATAGTTTACATGTTGTTTTTATTATAGATAACTATTTAAAATTGCTTTCCTGTATACCAATCTTTTTACACAGTTGTGTTAAAAGGTACTTTGTAGAAGAAATAAATGTATTTATTATTAAAATTACTATAAAAGTAAGGGCTTGAAGAGATGATAGACTAAGTATTACAGAAATACACATAACCTAAAAGACTGGATACCCTTGAATGCACAGCAGAAAACAAAGAAACAGTGTGTTATACTCTGAGGAAATGTGTACACTCAGGCTCATCTGGGTTATTCCTATAGATGTTGCTCTAAGTGATGCCTCAGAGATGCCAACATGTGCAGTACATCTGTCCAAAACATGATACGGATGGAAAGCAGCATTATAGACAGCAAACATATGGCAACATAGAACCAGCTGTCTGGTTATAAAACTAAAACCATGCAACCTCAAAACTGAATTTCAAATCCTGAATGAAATCTATGCTGGTAGATACTTGAAAAAAGGAGGACGCCCAGGGAATCCAGTGGCCATTCCGTGGGACTCAGCTGGAAGGCAAAATCCTGAAAAGCAAAAGCTATTTCATCCAATAACTGCTGTAACAAAGTACAAAAGTGAAGCAGGAGTGTGGCCCTGTGAAGCCTCGTGATTCCTTTGATGCGTGGTCACCCTGGGGAGTTCTCGGTGGATAGAGGAAGAGGGAATCCAGGGTGGGAGCAGCATTTGGAAGTCAGGTGTCTGAAACCCAGAGTATGAGATTGAGTCTGAAACGTATAAATGGGAGTCTGGAAAGCAGAGATTTAGAATTTATGTTGCAAATAAGAAATCCAATGTTGTTGCAGTACATTATTAACATCTTCAAGAACTTCACTCACATCAGCAGAAACACACAAAAAGTACAAAAGCGTGCTTGTGCACAGTAGGATGTTGGTGTGCACACAGTAGCACAATAAAGTAGGTCTGTCTGTCCGTTACTGTTGCTACGTATCAGGGTAGAAGGTTGTAGAAACCTGTCTGTGACAATGCTTAACAATTACAGGATCCTTCTCCGATGGAGCCACTTCTACAGAGTTGGTTACTTACTAATAAATGCTTAATAACCATATAAAATGTTTCTTTGTTTCCAAAGACACTCACTCAGATAAGCCTAAACTGAAAACGTTAGAAAAACATTATGTTGTGTACCAGGAAAAGATTGTGTTGCCAAAGCAGATGAAACAGATGGTGTTGGTGTACAAGCTCAAGGAAGCAAGGAAGGAATAAGTCTTTGTATTTTCAGTTCTGCTTCAGGATGGTTATATGTCCAACCAAAAGGTTCAAAGTTACTGCAGTAAAAAATTGAAATCCAACTATATGATGTTTGCTGCCCACTGAGACAGAGAAGTGCCACAGTGATGTAACGACTGGGACACTTACCTGTCTCCCAATCCGATCTACAGAAAGTCTTAATTAAATTTTATAAAAACTAAAGATGGATAAAACTTTGAAAAAGTTGTTTAGGCTAGGAACTGAAACTCAAATTTCACAATCTTAGATAATAGTAAGTTGTCTGAAAAATAGCACTTCCTCTGGATTCCTGGTTTTGTCATGTGAGTCTTCAGCATTTCTAGTGTACAATTGCATCAATCTGTAATATCAGGCCTCATTTAATTTAAACATCAAAGAACATGAAATGTAGCAATAGTCCTGTTAACGTAACGGAGAAGGAAGTTTACTTTCTTCTAGTAGTTACCTTTCCTTCCACTAGTTACCAGAGACTTCTTCACTGTCCCAGCCATTAGGCAGCACAGAAGCATTTCTTCCAGCACAGCTAGAGATTGCCACAATAAAATTTCCCCCTTTACATCCCTTTTTTTAAATATATATTTTTTAAACTGTATGTAGTTATGAAAAGTTTTACTTTTATTTATTTATTTATTTTGAAACTGATGAGAAGGAAGACGGCTTGTTTTGTCTGCTGTTGCGCCTCGGTAGTCACTCCACAGCCACCCTCCAGATACCTTGTGTTGCACGTGCAGACCGGAGGTTTGCAAATCTGATCCCAGAGGATTTTGCAAAGTTTGCAGAACCCCATGACAAAACACAAGCCACGTGCCACCATGTTCATTTGGTCTAGCTGTTCTAGAGATGGCTTGCAAATGGTCCATAGCTGTGTGGCATCTTTGTAGGCTGTAGTGTCTTTCAGCACGGCTTCCTCTCAGCAGCATAGCCCTCGCCATGCCCTAACAGGCGTTTTGGTGGTTGCCTGATTACAGTTCACTGAATGCTATTCACATCCTAAATATCAAAACACTGTGAGTATGTATGAATGATTTCTTCTTTAGAATGAGAAGGTTTATCCTCTGCATGCTGTAGAAACAATCCATAGCATCCATTTCAAAACATCTAAAGGAAAAAAGCCCTCTGTTTTGTTTTTTCAAACATTTCTCCTGGCTACAATTTCAAACACCCAAAAATTCGGTGGGTTTAAAAAATCATTGGTTCGTTATTGCCAGCACTTTTTATGTCACCTGCAAACACCCAAAGTGGAATCCATGTGGATGCACATTTGAAAAAGAAAGAATTGTTTGGTTTGTTATATCTGTGTTGCTTTGAGCTGCCATGTATATTCTGTGATCCAACCCATTTTTTTTCTCTTTCTCACTCATTGTGAAATCTGATTCTGAAATAGCTGTGAGATTGAAATACAGTTTCAACTCTGTGTGTTTATTGTCTCCTGCTGCTGGTGGTGAGTTTGAAGACAGGCCATGTGTGGCAATAGTATTGTGAACATAGGTATTTTGAAGTTAGGGGCTTGTGTTCAGATATGTTCAAAAAAACCTGGCGTAATGCATAGCCATCACTGAAGACAGGGTAAACCAGACTGATTTATACCACAATTGCAGAGCTTTAAAGCATGTGTTTGCCATGACTCAAAATAACTTAGCTGATGGGTGGCAATTCATTGAATCACCTCAGTTTCATTGTGGTTGGTGGTGTGTCAACCCTGAGGTTTTTATCAGGCACATTAAACATTTACCCTTGCAGTGGAATCTGTCTTAGGTAAGTACCTGTTCATTCTTTTGCTAGAAATGCTTTGGATTTTCACAGTAATTGTTCTTCACAACTAGACTTTGCTTATGTATCGATGCACATGTATATCAGATGGAGTTTATTTATTTTTATTTAATTCAGTGAATTATCTTGCCAATTATTACCCTATTTAATTTTTCTTAAAGGTGGAAATCTCTTTAAATACAGTGACAGGTTGGCAACTGCCATTTCACAGGGAGCTTTTACTTACCTTCTGTTTCAGTGACAGAAGCCTTTCTTAGCATTCCCAAGAAGTTCCCCAAAAGCACTGCTGTTATTCATATCTCTTAACTCATTAAAGGCTAGGCTTAAAGCTTCGATCTTGCACAATGGAAGCATATGGTCTGCAATTTTGGGAAACCCAACAAGCTAGCAATATTTGTTTCAGTTCAGAATAAATTTCACAGTTGCATCCAGGAACTTGGTTGTTCAGTTATTTTTTGTCATATATATAATTAGATATGTACAGGTAAACACTTTGATGTGCATGTTTAAGGTAGCCATTTCTCAAAGAAGATGAGAATTGCTTTGTGATCCTTCTAGTTTTACTTTTATAGTCCAGAACAGAACAGTAAATAACAGAAAATACAATTGTTTCTTGTTGCAGCCTTTATCCTCATCTCTACTCAAGAGCATACATTAACTTTAGAAATCCTGAGGACATCCTTCTTTTTAGAGATCGCTTTGATGGCTATGTCTTCATTGATAATAAAGGTTGGACTATTTGTAAGATATTAAGTGTGTGTATATATATATACCATTTTAGAATATTATTTACTTCTACTTAGAACATTATTTACTACTTTTGATAATTTTGCCAGGTGTTTTTTTTTTCCTCAATATACAGTTAATTACATAAAAGTATGTTGAAATCTAGCACTTAACAGATAATGAATTGCAAAATATGTTTGTCCATGCAGTCTTGCTGGTCTGTGTGGTGTGCATGCTTTATGTGTATCTTCATACCCTACGCAATACACTATAAAGGTCCTGTTAAGATAATTATCTGATGCAAGCTTCACAATTCATCACAGCAGTAACTGAACACATTGCAAGCATGAATCATTACGTTTTCGGTGTGTTTCTGTGAGATAAAGTTGGCCACTTTTTCCCATTTTGAAAAAGCAAGACGAGAACTTGACTTCATCATTTTAGTTGCCCACTTCAAGATATGTACAGCTTGACTTTTTAGAGCATTTGCAGACATCTTGAGTTGAGTTCCAAGAGCAAGAGTGGCAAAATTGTTTTCGATCTTTAAAATGTTCAGTCTGCAAAAGTTTGTCTTACAGGAAAGAAAAACTCTCTAATGTAGATGTAGTGAGAAACTGTCATAGCCAAGAAATGGTGTTTTCCCTGTAGAGTTCCTTGCCTTATTCACCCATACCTTCTCTAAAAAATTGCATGGGTTGTATAAAACAGACAGATTTGTTAGTTTCTTGCTAACAAGATGTAGATGTCTTCTGTTCTGTACACTCAGTGTTGCAGAGATCCTGCAAAAAGTAGTCCAGTCCACTCTTACTGGAGAATTGATCTCCAACTGAGCTGTCTGTTCAACTAAAAAATTCCTCTTCAGCATTTCCTACCTGAGATATTTCATAGGCTTCTAACTTAATCAGATTTGGATGGATTTTCCTAGAAATGGAGAACAATGCATTCCTCACAGTGTGTGATTTCCTAGATTTCAAATTCCGTGTGTTTTAGATGAAAACCTAGAAAGAAACTGTTTTTATTATTTTGCCAAGACATCACTTTGCCTAAATTAAGCACTTTCTTCAGTGTTAGCTGGACTAAAGCCAGAATATTCTGTACATTTGTGCAAATAGATCACAAGTTTTGATCAAAGGTGCCCTCTGGTGAGGCTTGTGGTGGCATTGCCTTTATGAGGCTAAAATGAAAGAGGGATTACTAGGTTCAATAAGGTTAACAAATGTTCTAGCAGATAGAAGCCAAGTTTTCAGTGGACTTGAGCAAAGTGTAATCTTGAACCTGTTGCAAGTGGAAACCAGATGAAATCCCAAAACTACACACAGTTCTGAGTCCAGTCCAAAAAAATAATCCAGTATTTAAGACAGAATTCAAAACAAAGAATCCATGCCAGTAAATACAGGCAAGAAGTTGCGTAATCCATCATAAACGGAGAAAAAAAGCTTCACAGAATTCTACATGCTGAATTTTGCAGTTTTGTTTCTGGAAGAAAATGGTATGTTTTATTATTGCATATTACCCAGCATTATTTTTTTTTAAGCATTTTGGCAACAAAACTTTACAAAAGCAACTCAGTTGTTTCAGATTCCTTGCCAAGTGGTGCTTATTGCTTGCCAGGCTGAGGCTTTGTATAATTTTTTTCTAATCAATGAATATCTGTGAAGAATTAAAAGGGAATTATAAATGATACTGCAAACATTTTATTGTCCAACAGTAGTCATCTTCATTTTGACAGTCTTTGTTAGCATGTCTAAAAATTATTTAATGTTTATATATAACTAAAATATAAATGTATTTTGTTTTGAATCTAGAATACTGCTACATAGAATTTTTCATAGAAGTTTAGATTGTAGAAACATTCACATTTCAAGTAAGACTGCCCAACACAAGTTTCAAGAGTTTTGAAAATCTCACTTGAATATAGGGAATGTTTCTCTCCCTACAAAAATTAAGCATTGGTCTTTTTTAAGGTTTGGAGTATCCTGCAGTGGTTGAGTTTGCTCCATTCCAGAAGATTTCAAAGAAGAAGCTGAAGAAGAAAGATGCCAAAGCTGGGAGCATTGAAGATGGTAAACATGATTTCTTGGCATCACAGTGGAAAATAGATTCCATTTCTGTCATGCATTGCAAAGTAGTAACATAATTCAATAATTTTTCTTCACAGATCCAGAATATAGGAAATTTTTAGAGAGTTACTGTGCTGATGAAGAGAAAGTCTGTGCCAATCCTGAGATTCTTTTGGGAGAGATTGAGGCCAAAACAAGGGAACTCATTGGTCTGTTTTCTTGATTTTTCTTATTATTGAGAACATGAAATACCTTATTTTTATATCTTTATGATATTACCTGCAAGAGCTGACCTGTTCAGGTTAACGCATTGAGATTATTGCAGTTAAATTTTTGTTATCCAGCCAAATAGTAGCAGGAAACACCCCACCTACTCTTTTAAGTCTCTGCATAGAGTCACTTGATTTCCATACAGGTTTTGCCTGCTGAGTGGCTTCAGAAGTGGGTCCTTAATACTTCTGAATGTTTACAGAAACCAGAAGATTTTGTTTTAAAAGATAATATGGTGTGATACTTAACAATTGTTCCCTGATATTAGCTGCTTTTCTTGAGAAACATGAAGTGATTTCTTTTTGTTCTCATGGTCAAGATGTGCAGAAGCTTTGAAAGTAAGGCAACACCTTGTTTCCATATGCATGTGGCAAGACTGTCACAGTTTCAGAGGGAATCTTTAGTAAGATCAGCACTGAAATCTTCAGTGCCAGTATGCAGCTTTCAGGATGACATGGAGTATTGAAGTGCTGTATCTCCAAGTGACAATATGCAGAATTCATTCCCTAGGTGTGACAATTGAGTAGGAAATAAAACCACCCCAACCTTTGCCATTATTTCTTTATAGTGTAAAAGTAGCCACCTCTTTTGATTAGAATCATAGAATAGAATCATAGAATCATTTATGTTGGAAAAGACTCCTAAGATCATTGAGTCCAACGTAAACCTAACACTGCCAAGTCCAACACTTACCCATGTCCCTCAGCATTCCATCTACGTCTTTTAAATACCTCCAGGGATGGTGATTCAACCCGGGCAGCCTGTTCCAGTGCTTGACAACCCTTTTGGTGAAAAAATGCTTCCTGATACCCATTCTAAACCTCCCCTGGCACAACATGAGGCCATTTCCTCTCATCCTGTCACTTGTTACTGCTGTTTGTCTGTTTGCCCCTGCCTGTGACAAGCATTTCTGTAGTGGCTTTACTTATTATTCATATACATAAATTAACAGTTAACTGAAGAGATTTGAAACTTAAACAGTTTAGAGGAAATGGAAATGCTAGAAGCATGGATATTTAGGTAATTCTGTTATCAATAAAACTTGTTTGTTGCCTTTCTAGATAGAGAATTTCACCAACAATTTTTATTTACCCTAAATCTTCCCTAATATTTGACAGTCAAAAAAAAAGTAAAAATTTTCTAATATGTTTACAGTTTACAAAAAAATTACAATTTCAAGAGAGATTTATTAACTTGAAAATATTCTATCAATGAAAGTTATTAGTCTTGAGAGTTGCTGATTTTTGCGTAACGATATTGACTGAAGGCAGCTTTCCATTAGAAGTTTTAATGTTTTGCTGATGTTAAATCAAAATAGTTGTTGGGTTTTTTTCTGCTATTCAGAAGTGTGGCCATTGCTGTCATTATACAAACCAAGATTACTTCAGTGAATAGCATGTTTATAGCAAAATTATGTAAGGGTTTAGTCGTATGTCCAGTTTCAAAGGTGTTAATCCTGCTGAAGTCAATTAAAGACATGCCCAGGACTTTGTTGGCAGAATTGGCCCCTCACACTCAGCGTTTCTCCAGGTAGCATTACTGTGGAGAGCAAGATAAAATATAAAGTTATTGCTGAGACAGACCTTCATTTTATAATTTATTGTCTTTTAAAATTTCTTAAACATTTTATGAAAAAACTCTTTGGTTTTTATTTGCAGTAAGGCCCGCAAGTAAGATGGGCAAGATGCAGGTTTGATAAACATTCTTTTTTACCCTCCTCTTTTGACGGTACTCATCACGCTGCCTCTCTCCCTTGAACTTCAAGTTATAATTTCTCATGAAACCTGTTGCATCACAGTCTTAGTCATGACTCAGGTCAAGTTCTGGAGTTCTTTTGAGTACAGCTTATCCTTTCCCCAGACCTTCAGTATGTAAAAGTGCCCAGAGGTGGACACTGCTCAGTTCCCTCAGGGGAACTTAAGGGAGCAGGAGAGAGAGACAGAACTGCAGATCTGAGAGACTGGTAGGGAAGGTGCTGGGGACCTAAAAAATATCAAAATTTCTGGGCAGCTGCGAGAGAGAGGTGGGGGGTAGCATAGGGAATCTAGAGATAGAGGGAGGATAATCTCAAATCAATAATCTTTTTTTGGTTGTTACTTTTGAACAGTGATACTTGCTAAAAATAAGTATTGAGTCCTATTAAGGACTCAATATTCCATTCATAACTGCCTGACAGGAATTATCATTAATGAATGGGTATCCCCCAGGACATCACACTTTCAAAGCAAAAACATTCAAATTCTGTCTAGATTTTAGCTACAGCATTTCAAATTTGATGAAAACTTCTTTTATTTCTTCCTTTTATTTTTTTATATTTTTCTTCTAAATCTTGTCATGCATTCCAGTAGTAACATTTTCTTCTGGTTTGAGGAGGAATCCTGTACATAACTGTAGAGCAATTTCTAGTAGTAAACATTTTGTGTAACTCTATCCTGGGACATCTAAGACTGATAAAATTTGGTGTAACTGCTCACAGCTGTGAGTACATGAATTCAAGTTTGAATTTAGTACTGACAGTTGTGAATGCTATCTATACATGATACAGAATTTGATTATGTTCAAGTTTTTGTAGAATTTGGGGATAGTTCAGGCAGGTGGCTTTGGCTAGATTTTGGAGTATAGAGACAGCTCTGTAACATAAGAATGACTATGATCCAGTAGATGATGCATTTTATTTATTATTTGGGAAGCCAGAGTTTTATTGAATCTGCTGCTACTTTGCCATGTAGCCTGGGACAAACTCTTCCTCGCTCTGCTTTCCCATGGGAAGTGAATGGTAAATGGTAGTTAAATGGAAGTGTGGTATGAAAATGAAAATGTTTCCTACTTGATGTACTTTGAATTCTGGGATTGAAAAGTGCTATGTGAAATTACAGTAATGTGAATGAACAGCAATATAGCTAGGTTTTGATGTAGAAAATGAAAATGTAATAATAGATTCTGAACACATTTCTTTCCTTTTTGATGAAATAACTGTTTGATGGGAAAGAGAAAAAAGCCATTCTCTTGAACTGAAAAGATAAGCTTTTAAATTAAGCATTAAATAATTATGCAACAAACCTCTGTGGCTTCTAACCCTAAAGGCAAAAAAGGAACAAAGTGTTTCTAAAGCAGAATGATGGGAATGCCTTCAAAAATATATAAACCAAATGGTTTTATTAATTGTTTGGCTCCCTTGCAGATAAAAGCTAGAAAAAAGGAGTTAGTACTAAAGTGAAGAAATGAGTACATATTTTAGGAGTTGAACACTATCACAAATTTTTTGTGTTTTAGCTAGAAGAACAACACCCCTTTTGGAATATATTAAAAATAGAAAATTAGAAAAGCAGGTACGTTCAGACTTTTGCCTGAAGTTCAACATTTATGTTTCACATGGTTTTCTGTTGGACAGTTTACAATTAATCATTTTGAACTTTTCAGAGAATACGAGAAGAAAAAAGAGAAGAACGAAGGCGGAGAGAATTGGAGAAGAAACGTCTGCGAGAAGAGGAGAAAAGGAAGCGCAGAGAAGAAGAAAGACGTAAAAGAAAAGAATTGGAGAAGCAAAAGAAGATTTCTGAAAAAGAAATAAGGATCAAGGTAACTTAATGAAAAAACCCCATATTTTTCTTTTGAAGTTATTCAGAAGTTCCTTTGGTATCTCACTTAGACTGTTTATGCAGCGTACTACAGTACAGTGTGGTGATACCAAACCAGTTTTGACTGGAAGGGGAAATAATTTAGGGTTTTGATTAAGTAGTGTTATTGAAAAGTGTGACTAATTGCCTCAGGTACGAATATGTGCTGATGCAGATAATTC
The DNA here is from genome assembly GCA_004320125.1 of Scolopax mira. Classification (NCBI taxonomy): domain Eukaryota; kingdom Metazoa; phylum Chordata; class Aves; order Charadriiformes; family Scolopacidae; genus Scolopax; species Scolopax mira. The sequence goes on along the minus strand of BJBW01004634.1, from coordinate 35,911 downwards.
AGATATCTTTATACAGCACTGCCACATTCTGTGCAGACAGAAACAAATTGTTCTGTGCTAACATGTCTGAAGGTTATTGCAAATATGGCTTTAACACTTTCTGTCATGTAAATCTTCATTCAGTCATACGTGCTGAAATATTTTTTGTGCTTATGGTCAGAACTGATGTATTTTAATAGTATGCTTTAACCAGGTTCTAACAAAGTCTTGCTAATTTCAGGCTGTGCTGCCTAATAATCTGAATAGACGTGCTGTGCTTTTAAAGGATTCACTTGGACAAGTATATTTTGTGCTGTATTTTATTGGCAAAAACATTGAGCTCTGTTACATGATTCCTAAGAAATCATAGACCATAATAATATCTTTATACATGAAACTTAGGAGAGAAGAGTAGATGAGTGCTTTCTCCAGTGTTCTCAGCATATTTAAAAGTGTGCAGTTGAATGCCCACTAATGACTGTCACTCCTTAGCAAAAGTAAACTACCCTCTTTAAGTAACTTTTAAAATTTTATACTTCATAAAACATATTCCTAGTGTTTAAATATCTTCAATCTTAACATGGTTTTGATATGTTTAAAACATTGTTAAAATGTCTGTTACAACTGAGGAGAATAATTTTATGTCATAATAAAGCTAAATATTTCGTAGCTTCTTAAGAAGCCTGAAAAAGGAGATGAGCTGGCCAGTGAAAAGCACAAAGAAAAAGGTGAAGAAGCTGACATAGAAGAAAACAAATGGGATAAATCACCTGGATCTGGGAGTATAAAATCCAAATCATTAGAGGGTTCACTAAAAGAACTTAAGGAAAAGTAAGTAAATTAGATCTGAAATGTTTTTGTTTAAAGGCTTAAGTGTGATATAAGTGGTGCATTGGCTGGGTGTTTTGTCAGCAAGGAACTGACTTCATTCTGTATGTGTGAACAAATCTCTCACTGTCCTTTTCGTAAAAGGTGTTTACTAACAACTTACTGACCTGATGGCAGTATTAGTAGATGCAATTTGTTATTTGTGAAACGTTTTGAAATCCCAGGCTGGAAGGACTTTTGCATGAAAAGTCATACAGAGTTTCCTTGTTATTGCACCTGCTCCCCATCAAGAGCTCAGGTAAGGCTCTCCTTCCATTCATGATGTCAAAGACTAAATTTCTCTTCCATCACACTTCATTTTTGCTGCAATAAACAGAGAAATGTGTTTGATAAATGGGACAAACCCAGTGCAGTAGTTAAGGTGTGAATGAGAGTCTATGACAGACAGGTGCAGAAAGCTGTCTCTGTCTCCCACTGCCTTTTGTGTTGCATATGGAATAGTAGGAACAAGAAGTATATATACTTTATATAGTTCTATAACTACTGTAGCCTGGAGATATCTTAGAGATGTTTTCAGCAGCTGGTTCTGTCTCTTGTCCTTTGGCACATGTGTCCCATTGGAAGCAGGATTCACCCATAAGATGTGTAAGAGACATAATTAAGAATAACTAGCTGCGTTAATAAAATAATTTATTCTTCATTAGGCTTTAGCCAAGTTCTCAAAAGTACTTTGCAAAGGAGAGAGCTGAATCTGAGATGTCATGTGTATGTGCAACTTGTACATAAGGACAATCTTGAGCATTAAAATAATTTACCTAAGGTATTATATACACAGTATTAGAGGAAGTTTGGCATTGTGCTGTAGGAGCCTTGCAGGCTACCAGCCTGTTCTGAATAGTTTAATTTTTATCTTTGTCCACTTTGGTTCTTGATTTTTATTAAAAGTATGCAGAAGCTCCAATTGTTCTCCTAGTGGCAAATAGAAAAATAAAGAATAGAAACTTTGAACACTGGAAAATAAAACCACTAAATTTGCTAATTGAAGAAATGGTTTACCAATAATATCCTACATGCATTATTAATCTTTTTTTGTCTCTGACTAAGGACTTCAAACACGGGCTTAGTGTTCAATCTGTTGAGTATGAGCTGAAAGGTGCTAATAGGAAACTCCACTTCCTATTCTGTAATGGAAATTGAAAATCTTCAGCAGCTCTTTCATTGATGTCCTTCAACAAAGGAAACAGAACAGGGTCAACAGAAACTTTGCAGGGGCAAGTCAGTTGTTTGATAATAAGGCTTTTTACGTATTAAGCTTTTGGTGATGCCATATGACATTTTTCTCTTGATCCTGTAAGCTCAATAAGGCATTAGCGTAGATTTTCCATGTGTAAATCAGAATACTTTTGGCTGCGCTGGTACAGTAGGTGCTAATTTGTCTTTCCAAGTGCTTATTTCATCATGGTTATTAGCGGGTGTGATTAGGTAGCAAGCTATAAGCTATTTCAGCTGCATCAAGAATTAAAGTTGTAACTATTTTGTCACTTACTTTGAAATCAGTAATAAACTGTAACATCCAACTCTGCGTGCAGGAGACTGAATTGCCTTTTTGAAACCATGTTTAAAGGCTGAATAGCAATAGCTTTCTGCCACAAATTAAAACCTCAGTAGGTGCGTGAGCATTCCGGGTCACATCCAGATTTGAAACTATCCCAAACAGAAGCATGCTTCCATTCATTTCTGCTCTCTGTTTCTTTGTCTGTGTAACTTTCTCTACTTTCTCTATTTCCACTCCTGCCTGCCTGTTTGCTCCGACTGAATTTTAGAAAGCTGCTTTAACCACTCTTGAAGTGGAGTTTGTATCCCTGTCACCTGCCTACCTACGGGCACATCCATTCCTTCCTCACCCACACTAACAGGCAGTGCAAGGGACAGGCATTAAGCAATGCTACAGCAACCAATTGAGATGTCTCTCTGTGGCTTTTTGGAAGGTTGTGCTCCTTGCTAGGACTTGGAGCTAGTGTCTGGAATACCATATTAAATCTGAAACAAAACAACTTATAGCCACATACTCCTTGAGAACTAAAATAGTATTTTATATATATGTATCTATGCTACAGGTACAGTGCCTCTATAATTGTGATTGATTCCGGTGTCTGTGACAGCTGAGGTGTTGCTGCCACTTGGCCAATGTGTTCTGCTGACACAAGCACACTCTTGTGAAATGCTCAATAATTTACCTGTCACTTGCGTTTTGTTGCTTACCTTCAACTCTTCCTGAGGTGGGACCCCTTGTCTTGGCAGTTCTGCCAATGCCCAAGTTCGTGGCAGAGGCTGACAATTTTCACAGACCTGTTATTTAAAAACAAAAACCAAAGTGATATTGAAAAATGCACTGTTACTGATATTAAACCACTCCAAATGAGAAGAATATCACTATTTGATCACTACACCATTAGAAAATCTCCATCCTCTCTGATTCTGTCTGCTGATTCCCAAAATAAGAGCAGACTGTCAAGAGCAACTTTCCTGTTTCAATTTCAAGCATTTATACATATGTAATATATAAAAAGAAACTGCCTATATTTTCTTCTTTTAAAGCTCAATCTGTTCTGTCATCTTTCTTCATTATTTGCAGTTTGGCTGTATGGGAGAAGCACCTGCTTGCTGAACAGGAACAATGAAGTGAATAAGAAAGCTGAAAATTATATCAGACAGGCAGCAAAATGTTGCAAACTAATAGTCTTTGTAATACAAACCCATTGCAGCATAGCAGAAATTAATATTATGTTGTGGTAAGGTAATGGTCTTTCACCTAAATAAAATATGCAAAGGTAGGCTAAATTACTTGGAGATAGAATAAAGAAAAGCCTGGAACATAAGTATTCATTTTCACAACTGTCTGCTGCGAGTTGCAGTATCAGTGAATAATTTTTGTTAAATAGAGTGATAAAACTTTACAAATTGATACATGATACCTCCCCCATTCCCTTGGGCTCCGAGTGTTCCCCTTCAAAGCAATACTCATTTACGTGAGTCACCTCAAGAACAGGCCACAAGAGCTAACCAAGCAGCATGTGTTTATGCGAAGAGTATTGGGGAACTATTTATGGGATTGCAAAGAGGGATAAAAGTTGAAGAATGGGCCTTTTACAGCAGCTGCACAGAAGTCAGTCTGATTTTGCTTGTAAAGCTTTCTCTGCTATTTTTTGCTGATGCATAGTCAAGGGCCGGGCATACACGGATGAGACATTAAGCACGATTGCACATAAACCCTTTTTAATGAGAAAGAAAATAGTCTTGCTGTACAACTGATCTAAATACTGTTGAATTCAAAGGAAAGCTTTGCATTTGTATCCTTCAGCAGCTTTTAATTACTGTTAATTGCTTGGATTTTCTTTCTTTTTATACGTACTATTAGGTCACAAAATGATAGTGACAAAGAGCAAAGAGATTTGGAGAGAAGATTTCGAGAAAAAGAACTTGAAAGACAAAGGTATCGATTGGATGATGTCAGAAAGCATAGAGCTCACTATGAGTTTGACAAGTTTGTGAGAAGGAATGAAGAAGAGCTGAAATGGGGGAAAGGATACAACCCAGACAGAGGAAAGAAAGGGAACTACAACTACAGCTTCACTGTGGAGGCAGTAGACAAACTGGGTAAAGAGGACAAGTGTGATGACATGGCATCCAAAAAGGAGCGCATAAGAAATAAGGTTCTTTTATTCATTTAGGATAATCTTTCATTAGTTTAATACGCTTCGAGATCACAGGTTTTTACTTTTGCAAACTCAGCAAAAAGATGCTTCTTCAAAAAAAAAGCAATTCTTTATTTTGTTTTCAGTAAAACTAAGACTTCTTTTTGTTGTTACCAGAGGACAACAGCAGTTAAAATGAGTTAAACTTGCAGGTCTCTGTTCTTTCATATTTACAATATATAGAATACTTTCTGTCTTCCTTTCAACCCTAGCATTTTTAGAACGCTATTCTTGGAAGCCTTGTATTTTATGAATATATTAAAAGTTGTTATACTTCTGATTTGTCATGAAATTTAAAAACTGGCATGCTAGTCTTTACAAAATGTACTTCCATTACCCAGCTGATCAAGTAATGATGTTATGGATTGGCCAGGGATTGCTCAGTAGAGGAACTGTAAGGACTTAGATAAACAGCTAATTTATTCAGGGGGTTTGAATGTGCAAATTCTTCAGTATTGTCTACCTGCCAGTGCGAAAAGGCTGTCCTTTGGTCAGGACAAATTGTCTTCATGGTCTTTGTCAGGGAAAGAGCAGGTGCAAAACCAGTGCAAGCGGGGCCTGTAGCAGGGTGCATAGTCGAGCTGTCCCTTATTGTCTCCCAGAGACATGGGCATCATTTTTCTTAGGCTGTCTGATTTCATGCATGGGCCAGGGTCTCTTGAGGAGGTGGCTCTCCTTGTCACCCTTGATCTCTCTCTCTTCTGATCCTAGATGACCGAAATGCTATTTTGTGTAGAAATTTATTCTGCATGTGAAACTCTTCTTTTAAACCACGCGACTGATCGGTGATGTGGGCTAAGGCTGAGACAAGGAGTAAAAGTTGGCCACATGCAGAGTGGCATCTGTATGGAGTGTCCAGGTGGACTTGCTGTGCGTGTCAAGGAAGTCACCACCTTCTGTGCAAACACAGAAAGCCTGGTGTGCCCCGCTTTTTGTTCAGCTGAGCAGTATGGCTGAGACTCAACTGCATATACACAGTGGCCACTTGCCACATACACCACCAGCTCAAGCTGTAGAACGGTCAGAAAAATGGCTCGTTCAGAAACAGGAAGATGGGAAAACTAATTTTACTCATGGTTGCCATGCTGCTCTGAAATCTGGCTAAGTTATCTGTAACCTTGGAACTGGATGGCGGGTCTTGGGGGCCTTTTGTTAAGCCTTAAGAAACTGTCTGTCTTTTATTTCTTCCCATTGCATTTCTGGTAGCTCACTGAGTCTCTGGATTAGTCCACGCTTCAAGTGCTAGATTTGTTCCCTAAATAGAATAAACCATGTCAGTAATGATTTTTTTCCAGCGTGGTGACTTTTTTTCTTATTTATTGCATAGATAAGAGTTAGGGGCTGAGTTTTCCAACTTAACTATAGAATTAACAATGCCAACACAAATTTTTAAGCAGAGATTGAGCTGGTTTTTGAAGTTATTAGGAATTAATTAGAAAATGGGGAATTTCCAGCCTAAGTAACAGTTGTGCTAGCTTTCATACAAACTGCTAGGTAAAGAGTCTGTGGTAGGAAAAATCATTTGGACCCTTTATCATAAACTTTCCAGTGGGCACTACTTGTCAGAGGATCTAGTTTTATGCATTTGTTTGTAGATGTAGAAAGCTGTATGTTATGCATTTCATACCATTTTACAAAGCACTAACTAGGATGATCTAGATATATGGCCCAGTAGTGAATCTTGATATCTGGTCTAAAGAGATGGAGAAAAAAGTGGAGCAACAAAAACAAAGGTGAAGGAAAAAAGAGCGAAAAAGAGAAAATACATATTGGGAATAAGAAAAAAGAATGAAAGAACAAATGACCAGAAGGACTTCAAATTAATATGGTTTGATGTGGGGCAATTTCAGTGCTCTGCCACTGTCTTAAAATAGGCTGTTTAATTTTGTTTGCTAAGCTTAACTTTGGTCAAAAAGCTCAGTTGTTTAAAAAGACAAAAATAGGTCGTTTTATAACATTGAAAACTGGTGTTTGTGAGAGTAAAATACTCTTACTGGGAAAAGACTTCAGAGTTTTGAACCATATGTTTTATTATTGAAATTTCAAGAATAAAAGCTGCTCTCAGGAGCTATGGAGCATCACTGTTTGCAAGTTGGAGGTGTCTTTTCCTTATGAACTGGCTCCTCCTTCCGTTTTCCAGCGACCAAGTCATTGTGTGCACGGTTGGGTCACTCACAAAGCCTCCCTGTGCTCACAGCCTGTTTACCTTGTTTATCTTCAGAGGGTGAATTCCCCGCCCTCAGGCTCAGTAGGGAAGGCACTGAGGAGCAATGACAGTGCAATTTTATTTTGATATTTATAATTCAAACATGCATTTTGATATTTATAATTCAAACGTGCGTTTCCTGTTTAAATTGGGGTAATGATTGATGATTTGAAGAACACTGAACACTTAGAAATTGGTAAAGTTCAGCTGAGGATAATTTTATACCTCTTGCCTCTTAAACTGTTCCCTGGTTTGTCTTATTTTTTATGCTTATATTCGATATTTGTCATTCATCTGCAGAGTTGCAAGTGTGCAGGCTGTTGTTCTTCACAGTTGATGTTAGTGAAGGTAGCAACATTTTTCAGAGTTTTACCTGTAATATTGATGATTGTCTGCCGTATTTCTCCTTGTTTATGTCAAATGTGTCATAGGATCTTTAATCTTTACAGCTTTCTTAATTTATTCAAAGTGCTCGGCTCCCAAGAATAGTGTTATAAAAAAAAAAAAAAGACAGATATTGAATACTCAGTCAATTTTCATTACACTCCATTTTTTTTTCTTTTTTTCCTGACTCTTATTAAATGTAAAGTAGATTTAACACAAAATCTACTTTCTTCACAAACATCCGTTGCTTTACGGTCCCCCACGGGTTTCTCGGGGCATTAACCATTTCTCTTCCCTTCCAGGATCGCCCAGCCATGCAGCTCTACCAGCCGGGAGCTCGCATCCGGACCCACACGGCATCTGCCAGCAAAGCCTGTGACTGCAGCGGGAAACCCTTCGAAGATGCTCTTGATAAAAAATATGAGGCAGATCATTCAGCCGCAGGTGGTTCTGAGAAGAGCGAAGAAGCAGAATAAAACAAACTTGGGGGGGGGTAGGGGTGGGGGTGAGGGTGGGGAGGGCAGGGAAAGAGTCGCGAAAAGGAATGAATGTAAGATTCAGTGTCATCATCAAAAAAATCCATAGGGCTGTTTCCAAACTCCACAGGTGGTTGCGCCACCAAAATCGTAACAGCTCTGCCTCTTACCTTCAGTAAAATAAAGGGAAGAAGGACTGAAGATAAAGTATCTTACAGCAAAGGAAAATGGTTGCTTTTTTACGAAAAGCAGAGCAAACACTCTTTGCCTAATTTAAAAGCAGTTCAATGTTTTATTAGATTTACCTTGAAATAGAAAACCTCTAATAGCTTTAAAGGAGTATTTCTAGAAGACTTTTTGGAAGCTATTTCACCTTTTCAAGTCTCAAGCAACGAAACGTAGATCTGCATCAGTTTGAACCCTGAGGCACTTTAAATGTGTTTGGTGCATGACACGGGGGTCCCAGGACCCCTTCCTGCAAACAGCAGCAGCAAGGGGGGCTGCTGAGGGAGTGCCTGGGGGGGCTGCAGTCGGGCTCGGTGGGACCATCCCCGGGGGGGAGGAAGCTCCTGGAGCCAGGAGCATTTGCAGGATGAGGCCCACAGTTGTCCCAGCTGTAAGGAAGGTCGGTGGGAATCTGCACCTCATTGTGTTTACATTGTTCTTCAATTCAATTCAGATTGTTAGTGAAGCTACAAGTAGGTTGTTAGAGAGTTTGTTGCTTTCTGAGCCACTTTTGCCTTTTCAGTTGTAATAGATTCTTGTGCTTAAAACAGAAGAAAGCTAACACAAACCTCAGCATTTAAACAATATATCTGGTTTTAATAAATTAGCTGGTTTTTTATGTTTTTGACACTGACTTTTAAAAAAAAAAAGTGGTTGTACAGTGATGAATTTTTATAAGCTAACATTTCATATGAGTTGCAGTTGCAGGATTTGGAAAACTGTACGATACATGAATGTTCTGCAGTTCTATTTGTTAAAAAAATAAACACACTGAATGTCAGTTGTAAACTACCATTTTGTAAGATCTAGGCCAAATTCTGCCTTCAGGTGCCGGCACACACATATACATATAAGTGTATATAAATGTATAGCTTCCATGGTTTCAATGATAGCCTCATGTTTACGGAAAGGCAGAACATCTTTCATGGCTGCAAATTTCTCAGTTGTCTGAAACTGAGACCTGCTTTGTCATTAAATAGTAAGTTATTCATTTATTTTTACATCCTCTTTGAACATTTTGTTATTAAGCATAACATCTGACTGTTCTTGACTGAAAAATTATTTATTGTATTTTCCAGATATTAAGCATTAAATAGAATAAAAGCAAAAAGATTTTTGACTATGATTTTGAGACGCGAACTTCTGCAATTTTTTTCATCTGCTACTCTAGAAAAAAAATTAAGTAAGATGCTGTGCCACTTGGTATTCTTCAGAAGTAGACAGAAATACAGTTGGGAAGAATTTTAGTGTCAAGCTGCATTAAGTGAGCTGCCAACTAAAATTACTTCTGGCTTAAGTAAATCTGCTGCTAGAGAATCATTTGGGTTTAGCTCCATCTAAAGTTCATCTTGTTTGCCAAATTTCTCCTGACTGCAGAGAAAGGATTTTGTCTTGGTGTCCTGGCGGAGTTGGAGGGCGTTAGCATGGAGCAGGTTAACGTCCCCCTCTGTCAAAGAGGGGACCTGGCTTGGTCCAAGGAGAAGGAGCCTTGCTGGGAAGGTTCTCCAGCAGTAGAGCCGGACAGGGCTGAGAGCTTCTCCAGATGAGGCTCTGCCCAAAGGCAAGGATTTCCCAGGGGTTTGGATGCCCAGGGGAGGCCGGCGGAGGGGTCTCACCTGTGGGAGGGACCAGCAGAGCCAGAAAAGCAGGAATTTCACTCAGGCTTACGAACTCCAGCTCTATCCTTTGTAGGTGACAGTGGCTTTCAGGCTGCTCCCCAACCTTCACCCGAGAGCCTAGGTCATGAGTAAGCACCTCCTGATGGCATTGTAGGTAATTAACTAAGCACAGTTTATTTAGCAGTAATTTCTCATTTAGGGCTTCTTATTTCCCATCTCTTTTAGTTACCAGAGACTGGACATCAAACCTCAACTCAGTAAAAACCGTCAGGGTTTAAACACCCATGTCCTTCAGGTGAAGGTAAGTCCTGTGCTCCTCTCTGACTGGGATTCCTGCAGCCCTCCTCTTTCTTCACTTATTTGTGCTGGGAGGGCAGAGAGCCTGCCCTTTGACTTCAGCGTTCACATGGGAGGAATATTCAGGACATTGGGATTTGGAGATTTTCAGCGCATCCCGAGGAGCTCCTGCTGCCTGACAGCTTGGCTGTGCTACTCAAGGAACTCTTGGGACAACCTCTGGAATTCAGCAGGTACTGGCATCATTCCTCCTGACATCTGAGGGGGCCAGCAGAAGGTATGGGCCTCCACCACCAGGATCTGAGGATTTCGGTAGTCACGCAAGCTCAGGAGGGACAGGAGCAGCAAGGCAGCTCGGGAACACCAGAAGCACCAGGACCCCCAAGCATGAGGGGGTGCTTCTGCAGGTTCTTCTCTAGAAATATGACCCCGAGGAGAGGAGAAACAACTCCCACCATCAGAGAAATGCCACTGCTGAGCTTCCCCTCTCTGTGCTGATGGCCAACTCGGGCAGTGCCAGCAGGAGGGCTCAGCGCCCGCGGGAGCAGGGATCGGGTTTGGGATGGGGGTTTGTGCAGCCCCATCTGTAGGCCAGGCTGCACCCCTCACCCCGCCGGGGCTCGGGGGGCACTGCCTGCGGGAAGCGAGCGTGTACCTCATGGTAACGCCGCAAAATAAGGGTGGCCAAAGCAGCAGGGTGCAATTCCAAGTCCCTGCCCCAACCTCTCCCGCACGGGGATGCGGCGGGGGCTGAGCCCGCTCCCCGCGCCGGGGCGGCCGGAGGGAGGGAGGAGCCGCTGCCCCGCACTCACGCGTTCTGCGGCGCCTCTCCCGAACACACCGAATAAATCCCTGCCTTGGTGCGGACCCAGCCCGGCCCCAGAGCTTTATTGCCGCAACAGTAACCTTGTTTTGCAAATTCGGCTTTGCTGAAAGTAGATACGGCACCCCGGCGGAAGGGGAATTGTGTCTGGTTACACCGCAGCTGGCTTTGCTGACATCTGTTTTCTCGCTTTTAAAATATAATGCCCTAAATTTAATAATAATAAATAATAAAAAGTAATTCACCAGCTTGGTCGCCTCTCTGAATGCCTGTTGCCTTGTTTCTTATTGAGTCCTGAGGTCACCCGCTTTCTGCCATATGGAAATCCCTCTGTCAATCAAACTGGAATGGGGCTCCACTCTGTCACGGGCTATTGTGTTAGAGAAAACTGAGGTGGAACATAAATATGCAGTAAAACCCCTGCATTCATGCCTGCTGCACTCTTAGAGATGCTCATTCAACTCCAAAACATCATTCTGACACCTTCACATGCAGTTTTTAAACAAACTCTGCTGCTCCTTTTCATTTATTAAGCCTTATGAGGAGGGGCTGAGGGAGCTGGGGTTGTTCAGTCTGGAGAAGAGGAGGCTCCGGGGAGACCTTATCGCTCTCTACAACTGCCTGAAAGGAGTCTGTAGGGATGCAGGGATCAGTCTCCCAAGTCACAGGTGATAGGACAAGAGGAAATGGCCTCAAGTTGCACCAAGAGAGGTTCAGATTGGATATTAAGAAAAATTTTTATGCTGAAAGGGTTATTAAACATTGGAATGGGCTGCCCAGGGAAGTGGCACCATTCTCTGACCCTCACCTCAGACCTCTTCCTCCACCCCAGACCCATTGGTGGGAGCAGGGTCCCTGCCCACCCTGGCTCCCGGCTCCCGGTTCCCCATCCCTTGTGGAGCAGCCGTGTCTCTGCTGCTCCTGCAGCTGGTACCAAAGAGAGAGAACTCGCTTGTTGTTTAGTTCAGGGTTTGGGTGTTCTGCCTCCCCTCCCCTGAAAAGCTAAACTCAAGACAATCCATCAAAATGAGCTGAAATACTCAAGAGAGGTGATTTAGCCCTCCACACAGGGCAAAGTCCAAAACCATTAAAAAGGGAATATTCAATGTGATTAGTTTAGGAATGTCAAATGAAAAATGGAAACACTTCTACAGTTGAATAGACTTGGTGGTGTTTCCTTAATTTGAAACACTATCCTGGGATACAACCATTAAAATGGACTGTGCATTGAAAATGTTTTAAGTTCCTTATTTAAAGATCAAATACCTGAGAAGAAAACACTTGTAAATGGGTCACACAGGGTAAGAATGTGTTCAATGGGTATTTAAGATGTACTTCCCAAGACTTGTGAATCCATAGCTACATTGTTAGGTAACAGGTTTATTGTTCTATTCGTTACAGTCATTGACATTTTATAAGAACAAAAAGGCAATTCCAGAAAGTATTTTAGAGGCCTACAAGAAGGAAGGAAATGAAATAAAATTGCCATCTGGTATGATTATACTCCATGCTTTCAAACTGTTGACATTTCCGCTGAGAGAGAAACTTCACAGGTGAATATGATCATTTTTTACATTTTTCTTAGGCAAAAAAGATAATTTAGAACTGCAAACTACATATCTCTCATAATAATATGAACTGAAAGGGGGCAGATTCATGAAATTTTAGCATAATTTCATAAATCAAATTAATTCCCTAGCTGTAGAGAAAGAAATTCTTAACAAGTTAGGAGTTTAACCATACAGTAAAAAAAGTGACTTATTCACTAGGACTGAGACCGTTTTTAAGACTTTATGTATTCTGTTTGCTACTGCAATACTTGCTCTGCAACTGCTGATCCAGCAAAAATTCTATATGGAGGTTCTTCACTTCCTTTGGGAAAACCACCTCTTGGCTAGGTTGAAGGAAAATCCTCCAAGTGCTCCAGATCACCTACCAAAATCAACACCATGAGGAAAAAAAAAAAAAAAAAAAAGGAGAATAGAAGTTAACTCAGTTTGTCCAAGAAGAAATGTGGTAAATGGGGTACACCTGATTTATTCGGAATTTAATGGAGTGCTTGATTCCATGCTAAATGGAAATTGTTAGATGAACTATAGAAGCTGGAAACTAATTCAAGAACTGCAAGCTAGGAGAAAGGGCTGGCAAACCATAGAAAGACAAAACACATCCAAAGAATGGAATGAGAACCACAGCAGAGACGGGTTATGGGTCAGCTTTACATACTATTTCCACCAATGACGGAAGTAGGAGTCAGCTATCAGTATCTGGAGTAATAAAAACAGGATAAAATGCAATAGTGCAAAATGCAAGTATGGAAAAAACAACCGGTTGCTTTTTAACTCAGTCATGGGAAGACCACAATCCACACTGCAAAATTCAGTCACTGCCCTTGAGTGTGTCAGGCAGAGACCCAGGGGAAGCCTTTCGAACTAAAGGACACTCCTGGCCCAGGAACACTGTGTATATGTCCTATATGCTAAAGGAGAGGAGCCTGGGACATAACTGCAGAGAGGAACAGGCAGGCACCCAACCTGTGGTGTCTACATGTGGAATGAACAGGAAATTTCTTGATCAAGAATCATGGTTGATCACAATGCTTTCACTACATGTTTGTTGTAGTGAAACAACCAATACAAACAAATTTTTCTAGAAAACTTAGCCGTAACTGCTGAAAAAATGTTGCTTCTCTGAAAGCAACCTGTGAGGTGTGACAGATCACTGCTAAATTTTACCTGACACTATAGCTGAGCAGGGAGACAATTAACAGGTTTTTTGAAAAAGCTAGTGGGTTTGGGTAATGTTTCAAAGTTTTTGAAGTTTATAAGCAGCTTTGAGAAGGAAAGCAAAAGCGGTTTCGAGGAACCTCCTCACAGAGTAAGCTTGAGAGCCTCAGGTGGCAAATGTTGGCAACTCCTGTATCAAACACTTTTAAAATATGAAGTGATTGAAGTGGGTTTTTTTTTTAAGATGGGTTATTTCCCTTTTAAGAAATAGCTCTTGTGTCTGAGGTGTTTCTAAATATATTCTTGTGCCATAAGACACAGAAAAGCAAATTACTGCTTCCACTGAACTCTTAGCTATTTCATTTCTTGATGACGGGTGTTTAGGTTTATGCTATTGAGATTTTTTTCGTGTGTGCATTGTTCTATGATGTACCATGGTTCAAACAAAACTGATGAAGGACTTCTGAATGCCAGCAGAATGGAAGTCTTGTAGAACTTCATACTTGAAAAAGAAATGTAAATTTGTGCTTTCTCCGGAGAAAAGTTTGCCATCAGAATCTCGCTCAGCATGCAGGAAAGAGCATTCAATATAAATTAAAGGATTTGAAATTATGTCACTTCTCAAAACATCTTTTGGCATTGCTATTGTTTGACAGCTTTCCAGCGTGTTGTGCTGTTTCAGCACCAGCAGACACTTTCCTTTCCAGAAGTGTAACAGTGCAATAAATCTTTTTTCACCTTGCCGGTGTCAGCATCAGTGAACACTCGAGAAGACACCTGTGTCCAGACTCACTCCACTTCCTTAACCTCTTTGCTGGTGATGGTGAAGTGGTGGAAGTCTTTTCTGGGGGGAGGAGGTGACTGGCAGTGGAGCTTGTGAAGGGTCTCTCCTGCAGAAAGGACACACCACGGTACCTGTTCCTCCCAACCTGCAAGCAGGAAAACTAACCCCTGTCTGCCAGGACTGCTTCAACTCAGCGTGCTCCCTGGGCTTGTGACAGCAACAGTGCCCATGAGTCTGTGCCAGCTTGCCCAACAAGAAGGTTTAACTGCCAAAGCCTTTGGCAGGTGCACAATGCTCTCAGAAAGGCCATGGCTAGAGCCACAGCCACTGCGATCATCACCTCCCTGTAGCACCCATACTCCCCAGCAGGCTTTGCAGTTACCCTACAGTGGCTGCTGGGCTAGTACAGCTTGATGGCTACCCCTGCCAGGCTGCTGGCTAGCATCAGAGTCACTGCAGCAAACTGCTCAAAATGCTCTACTGAAGAGAAAGGATTTCCACAGAAGTCTTATTTTAGATAGCACGGGTGGCTTGTGTTTCTGACAAACTTCTCTAGGTATTGAGGGTCAGTGGAGACAAAATCCTCTGGAGTGACATCAAGATATTGAAGGTGGGGGAGAGGAGACAAAGGAAGAACAGGGCTGCCTCTTAAAACAAAAGCGTGATCTGAGCCTCCAGCCAGTTGACCTCAGGTACCAACACCTGCTCACACCAAGCCACAGGTGTACAGGGCTTAGTGCCAGCTCCTCAGGAAGAGAGCTCTGCCCAGAGAATGCTCTTGGGCCAGGGATCACCATTCAATCAATTCCATTTCTAAAAATCCCAACAAAAAAGGAAAGATTCTGCTGGGATCCTACTGGTCTGAGCTGATGGGAGCAGCCAGAAAAGGCCGGGCAAGTCTCCTTCATTCGGAACTTACTGCCTGGGTGCTTTTAAACTGAAATAGGGGAAACTTAGATTAGATCTTAGGAAGAAACTCTTTAGTGTGAGGGTGGTGACACACTGGAACAGGTTGCCCAGGAAAGTTGTGGATGCCCCATCCCTGGAAGTGTTTAAGATCAAGCTGGATGGGGCTTTGAGGAACCTGGTCTATCTAGTGGGAGATGTCCCTCCCCACGGAAGGGAGGTTGGAAAAAGATGATCTTTAAAGTCCCTTCCAACCCCAACCATTCTATGATTCTATGACATCCCAATGCTGGAAGATGGCTGAGCTCCCAACCAGCTGGGGTGCTCCTCCCCGCTGACCTGCCAGCCCTGGCAGGGCACAGAGGTTGCTATTTACCCCGCAGACTGACAGGGATCCTTCTTCTACAGGTGCTGGGAACGTACAAAGGAAATTAATGAGACAAAAAAACCCCACTTGCTCAAAAAAAACCACAAGGGAGATGGTATAATGTGAGAAGTTTTAAACAGGTACTTCCAAATTCATACTGGTTTTTACACATTCACTTTTAGTCTTTGTTGTAGCTCATTTTTTAAAAATTTCTGTAATTTAGCCAAAAGCATGACAAAAATACAATTACTCATATTAAGGATTATGTTTGTTAATTATGGAAACTGATTCTGAGCCAACTGCTCATGGAGATGTCTGAAACTATTTTCACAGTATTTTCTTGACAGAAGGCATAATAAGAAACTCCATGTGACAAATAACTTCTTTGAATTCTATCATTAGAAAATATTATTGTTTAAAGATGTTTTCAAGAGATCAATATCAAAATATGAGTTCCACATCACTCGTTTCCAAGGCCAAAGCTAGTTGTGCACAGACCTCAGCATGGTTTATAGTATCTGGAGGCAAATCAAATCTCCAGTTGGAAATCTTTCATGAAAGACAAGTTTCTAAATGTTTGTATTAAACATGCTTCCCAGAGCTGACTGAGAAGTCACAAGAACTCTCCCTCTCAGAAGAACGATTTTTACACTCAGCTATAGTTCAGTGATGTTAATTCAAAGGACAAAAACCCCACTACTTCTCTCAACCATTACTTTTGCCTGCAGAGGTTTACAGTGTGGGAGAGTCTCGGCTACTGTAAAACAGCATAATCTGGTAGCTACTTCTTTTAGACCTCCATTGCATTATACTCACACATGCACGCACACAGAGAGGGAAACACACATACATTTTTTTTTATACAAACTACTACAGATTTTCTTTGCAGGGCCCTAAAGGTTGAAAAACATTAGTGTCGACAACGTACAGGGTATGTAAGTTCCATGTCCCATTCAGAGCAGGAAAACAGGAGACACGAATAGCTGATGCTGGAACTGAGCACGCCCCATTAGTCCAGCTGTCCAGATGCTGTCAAGCCCTCTCTCCCTTATGTTTCTTTTATTGCACTGTCAAGTGACATCTTCATAGAATTACCTAATAAAATCCAGTTACTTTCTCCTAAATTAGATCAGTACCTCAAAGGTGGTTATAAAACAAGATTAAGGTTAGGATTGTATGTTTTATTCCTACATACATTTGGACTTCTGGGATTTTATCATTCAGTATTGCAATGGCTTAATGCGGCTCTTCAAACTGACTTTATTTATGTTATTAGCAGACTTTACCACCTCACCACGCAACCCCCTGTTCCAAATCCGTGAAAGAGTACGTTGCTAACACAGATCCCTGCTCCATTTCAGAAAACTGGCCGTTTACTTGCCTTGAAACCTGTTTTTGTACCCTTGTGAGACCTTCCCTCTTGTCTCATACTGACCTGGATTCTTTATAAGAGTTTGGTGAGACCCCTTATTGTGCATCAGTTGTAAAGCTAAATGGACTAATTAATCCTGCTCACTTTAGAGCGACATCTTTAAAGGATGTCTACTGATCTTTCTCTTGCAGAAGATAGGTTGGCTCCTTCCTGATATGCCACATATGTCTGTATTTTTATTCTGTTACAGTCCGGTTTGTCTTTTGTTTTTGTGTTGTTTTTTTTTTAATCTGCCAAGTAGATATCCACATCAGATCTCCTGGTGTGAAATCTCTAGATCCCAGCGAAATTCTTTAAAACTGGTGTCAGATTATCAACCTGGCATTTTTCCCAATTCCAGATTCAGCTTAAAGTAAAGATAATAAACAAGTTATGCTAAGAACGAGAGAATAGTCGTGAAATTTCATGTGAAGACTGTATTTTTGATTCTGTGCCACAAGTTAGTGGAGGGTATGGCAGTGTTTTGGGTTAAGTTCACAATATACTTAATCTGGTAATTTACTTTCCAATTTACCATTCCCTATTTGCCATCATTGTGCTTTTCTTATGACAAATTTCTGCAAAAAGATACCGTAAGAATAATGGAGGAAAGGAATCAGCAAAGAATTATTAAAGGGAAATGAGTTGTGACAGTAACAAATACAGTTCCATAGAGTTTCTTTTGAAATGTTTATTTTTTGTAGTACATTAGTGTTGAATTAATCAATGAAAAGCACCTACATCCTGCCCTAGCTTCTGTTATACTTTCAGAAGGACTTCAACAGCATTAGCATAAATACTACAACTTACAAAACCTGTGTAAAAAGAACCCAGAACCTTTACAGATGATAAACATACTATAATCTCCAACTGGGAGCTAACTGGTATGATGTTCCTCCTCTGACTCCAGAAGTGTATATAGTTCTGCTATGCTGTTTAGTGCCATTACTGCTTTTTTTCCTGCAACGAGCCTGCAGTCAGTTCCTCAACCTACAGCTTAAGCCTGTAGATCTGAGCTTTGCCTATGAAATCTGAATTCAAGATGCACTAGCCAAAAATATTTACCAAAAGATCAACTATTTATTCAGCAGCACTAAACAAAAGTCCAATAGTCACGAGATAAAAACCAAAGGCACTAAAAATGGACATGGCCTTACGTAATGTCACTGTTTCAGAATCACTGAGTTCTGGATTTGAGTTTAGTTTTCTCAACTTTACTCCCTTACCTTACCTGCACCTATGGCATAGTGATGTGAATAGGCTGGGGAAGTGCTATGTTTAAGAATATTTAAGTCTAACAATAACTGCATCAATGCCAAATTGAATCTATAACAGCACCATACTAAACAAATTCCTGCTGGGAGTCATTGGAGAGATATGAGACTATCTAACAGGAGTTTTATTTGTGGCTGCTTGAACTGAATATTTGTATTTAAATGTCAGCCAAAATAAATAACGTGGATGTCTTGGAACTGGCAGAGTTAAACACAGCTACACAAATAATATCAAGGAGAAAATTGTCTTGGCCAAGCTTCCAGAAGGCCCAACATGGAGCTCAGTCCAGCTCTGCTTTAGAAACCTCACAACGAAGGAAAATTTGACACAGTAGGACCTTTCCTGGCATCGTGCTGACTGTAGCAGGAAACAGAAAGACTGAACCAGCCCCAAGAACTGATCCAGCCCAGCCCAGCATGGTCCGGCACTGGTGTGAAATAACATTGAGCTGATGGCCTGAAAAGCCTGCGGTATTAACTAAGGACCCATGACTGCTTTCCTGGATTAAACACTATCTTTTCAAGAGTCGCTGAAAATGGCTAATAGGGGTCGATGGGAAACAACCATTTATACTGTAGAAAGAGGATTATAATTTAATGTAACAGTTTAATATAACGCAGGAAGAGATCTCTTGGAAGATCTCTCAGAAAACCCACAAAGATATGCTGGGGGAAGGATGAAGGTGAGGGAAGGGACGAAGGGAAGGAAAAGGAAGGGAAAGAAAGGGAAGGATTGAATTTTCAGCGAGAAGGGACCTACAATGTTCATCTAGTCCAACTCCCTGACCATTTCAGGGCTGACCAAAAATTAAAGCATGGCATATTCATGTCACTGTCCCCACGTCTCTTAAACACTGGCAGGGTTGGGGCATCAACCACCTCTCTAGGACGCCTGTTCATGTTTGACCACCTCTCCCAAGGAACGCTCCTGACGCCCAGCCTGAGCCTCCCTTGGCGCAGCTAGGAACCATTCCCACGTGCCGAGCCGTGCCGTGCCGTGCCGTGCCCTACCAACGGGGACCCGGCAGCACCCCCCTCTCCACGCCCCCTCCTCAGGAAGGGGCAGAGCGCCAGGAGGTGGCCCTTCAGCCTCTCCCCCGGAGCAGACAAGAAGCAGACACGAGCCCCCGGAGAAGGTACCGGAGGTCGCCGCCCGGACCCGACCCCGGGCCCCACACGCGTTCAGGTGAACGCCGTAGAAGCTCCACGCGGGGGAAGCCCCCCTTTCTGCCGCTCTGCTCCCCCCCCCCCCCCCCCCCGCGCTGTTCCCCTCCACCCCTCCCCGGCCCACGCGCAGCGCCGCGAGGACACAAAGCCTTGGCGGGGGCTGACCGGGCCGATCTCCCTCGTTAACCCTGAGGAAGCACCTTCCCGAGCCGCCAACCGCCACCGCCGCCGTCGTGTCCCCCAGGGCCTAACGCTGCGGTGCAACGGGAAGCGGCAGGGCCGCAACGGACCCTTCAGGCGGGGGAAGCGGCTGCGGAGGCGGCGCCTCCACCTCCTCCGCCGCCGCCGCCTGATGCTCGCCCCCCGCAACAGCCGCAGAGCGAGCCCCTCCGGTGTAGCAGCGCCCCCTGCTGGCGGGGCGGGGCGCGCGGGGGAGGCGGGCGGCCGTGATACACTAGGTCGGTGGAGGAGCGGGCGCCGCCACAGCTACGGCGGCGGCGGCGGCACGTGACTAGGCCCCGCGCACTGCCCTGCCGGTAGGGGAGGGGCGGGGCCGCCGCTCGGCGCCGGCGCTTCCGGTTGGGCGGTGGGCGG
>BJBW01004634.1:0-16078 GCA_004320125.1 Scolopax mira | reverse complement strand
CCAGCCTCAACCCCCCCCCCCCCCCCAACCCTTTCCCCCCCGCCCCCCTCCCCGCCCCTCGCGCTGCCCGAGCCCGCCAGCGCTGCCGTTGCCGCCGTTGTGGCGGGGGTGCGCCCCGCCGGCGCCTCAGCGGTGAGTGCGGGTGAGGGGAGGGAGGGAGAGAGGGAGGAAGGGAGCGAGGGGGTGAGCCCTCTCACCGCTACCCCAGCAGGCACGAAGCGACCCGCCGCGTTCCCGGCCCCCGCTCCCCTCCCCCTGGGCACCGGGCCTGGGCCTTCCCCTTGTCCAGCCCCCGCCGCGCCGGGGAGCGGGGCGGCCCTTGCGGATCGCGCAGGCGGGCGGCGGTGGGTGCCGGCAGCGCCGGGGGGGGACACGACACTAGACGACGACACAACCGGCGGGGCCGCGGCTGTGGGGAGAGAGGAGGCGGCCGGGAGACCGCCCGGCGGTGCGGGAATGAATGGGCCGACGGCGTGGGGCCCCTGCTCCAGGGGCGAGCAGCCGCGGGGGGGAGACGGGGGGGCGGGCAGGGGCGAAGCCGGCTGCCCTGGGTAAGCTGAGTCCGCCGGCACCCCCTCCCTGTGAGAAAGTTAAAGCGGTGGCCGGTGGAGCGAGGAGCAGGTGGAACAAGCCAAGCTGCGAGTCGTGCTCCCCCCGCGGCCAGGCGCCTCGGGAAGGCGACTTGTGGCCGGGCCGTGTCGTGTCGCCGGCGGGACTGCCCTCCTCACCCGCCGCAGAAATACCCGCCAGGAGGGCGATGAGGCCCATAGAAAGCAAAGGCTCACCTCCTCCCCCCCCAAAAAAAAACGCCAAACCAACAAAAAAAGCCCCAAAAACCAGCAAACCAAACATGTCGCGAGCTGCATCCGTACGTCGTTGGGGATGGATGAAACACGCCGGTTCTGAGCGGCGTTTTAGAGGCAACCTCTGAGCTGGAGGAGGCTGGTTTGTGTTGTCTGCCCCCGCTGCTGGAGCTTGGAGGTGGGCTGGGGGTGCAGTGGCCCCTGGCAGCTGGTGCAGGTGTTGGGAGGATCTGGTGCCTGACTGTGCAGGTGGGAGCTGTGTTGGTTGGTAACAGTTCAGCGCTGTTAGAAGTAAGAGGGGTGACTGGAAGTTTGACTTCTACCCTGTTGTTTATAAGTTAGGAATATAGAGACTATGGATTTAATTTTTTTTTTTTTTCTCTCCTGTGAGCTCCCCTTGGACCTCGGGATAACGTAAATGGAATTCTTTGCCTGACATCACCGAGGTTCACAACCTTAATTCACAGTTCCTGACCTAGATCGTGGACTGTGGTGGGTCCAGTGGCCCTTCTTTAACTCAGATGCAGCACTGCAGAAATAAAGTTTTTGGGGCCATTTTTGGAAGCTATGCACTATTGTGAGCTTGGAGTTAGAAAGCTCTATCTTCTAATAGGCATGGCATTAATTTTTCCTACGCTGAATGTTACAGATCTATTGATACTATTCCACAGTTTATACTGTTGTTAGATTTTTTTATTCAGAACTCGTGTTGCTGTGTAGATTTGTCATTCTCTTAGTAAAGGTGAAAATTGTGCAAAGTAGCTGCAGTTCTGTCCCTTTTGGGCTTCTTAAATCATCTGCATGTGCATCAAGTATTGTGACTTTTCAACTCTCCTCTGGCTCGAACCTTTCCCGGAAACATGGGACCACGTAATACAGACGTTTCCTGCCTGGATCTGGTGTCTCATGTGTTCTCACAGTGTTTATAACTGTTTCAATGGCTGCTCGGGGCAGGGAGTTTGTGCCTTTTTTAGGTGTGTAATGTTAAAGATGTGGGTCAGTGATTGTTGCTGATGGAAATTAACGGTTATAGATAGGCTGGTAACTGTGAGCTCAGTTGTGAGGATGCAGTCAGATTGCTGTGGATGCTGCTGGATTAGCAGGAGCATAGTGCTGCCTGTCTTGCTCACAGTGCATTGAACATGACCCCCTTACCTGCCATTAGCATTGTAAAGTTCCTGCTCTCTTGCACTGTGGGGTTGTTTGTGTGCAGCTTCCTCTGGGAGCTAAACTTCTGTTTTGTTTGTCAGTCACAACACAGAGATGAAGCATCGTATTGCCACCAGAATGCCATTTACTTTTTGGCACTGCAAGAACATATCGTTTTTCCTTTTGCTTAAACACAGCAATAGTCTGGATCTGCTCCTGCTAGTAGAGGCAACGGTGCAGCTGCATCCAGCTTTCTTGTGCTGGGAACATACTTTACTATTGGCCCTCCTCATTGTGGAGGATCTGATGGACTGTTTGCCTGCAAGAAACTTCCAAAGCTGATGAAAATTAACAGCAAACCTTCCTGTGCAGTGATTGTGCTTGTCAGAGTAGAGGTGGGATCTTTGGTGTTCCATAGAGGCTGGAGGATTATCACTAGAAGGTTGAGCATTCATAAAAGTACAGGCTGACTTTACCCTGTACTTGATGAACATAGATAGAATGGCGTCTTGAAGTTAAGTAGGAGTTCACCTGAGACTGTTACTTCTCGTTGGTGTGTTGTCTGTCATTTCAAGGTTGCATGGATGGCAGGACCTCTTCTAAGTCTTAGCTTGCATTGTACGTAAGGAATCCAATGTGGATGTAGGGAATCACAGAAAATACAGGACTTCATTTTTGAGGGCTTTCTCAGCTGTGCTGGGAAATCATTGATGTGTTGCTTATTATCTGCTTGTGTCTCACCAGAATCAATTCTTTATTGAGAGGAAAAGGTATAGAGCCTTCTGCCAGTGAGAACCAGGACAGTCTGATTTTGGGGAACAATAAGACAGACTACTTCTGAAATTCTTCGTGTCATATTAAAAGCAACCTGTAATTTTCTGTGCTCACAGGCACTCTAGATCTTTAGCTTTGAGCCTTTTATTAGTTCCCTCTGGCACTGCTTCATGAAAGTCACAGTTTAACCTCTCTAGAGGTAAAATTCAGGGATATATTAAAAGTTGCAACACTTAATGTAGAATGTGTTTATTAAAAATAACTAGAATGATTAGCAGATTTGTAGCTATGTAATTGGAATGGGGTTGAGAAGTGAAGACATCTTGTTAGCTACCAGGATTCTTTCTTATACATAGTATCTCACACATACAGAATCTCCTGCACATTTCTTTTCTACTACTGGGAGGTTTTTGAGAGGCCGTATGAAGTATGGCTTAATCTTAAATGGGATCCTCGTGGATGATGGTTTGAGGAATCCAGGAACTGGCTCTGAAGTGGCTGTGAAGGTTCCAGGAGGTCTTGTCTGCTCTTTGTGTTAGCTTAGACTACTCCTATCACTCGGTCTAATGTGAGCTTAACAAATTGCTGATGCTGTTTGACTGCACTCTGGTTCCCCTGCAATATACGTAGCCAACTTCAGAATTTGCAGTTATTTCATTGCTTCTGACTTCTTGGGTATTTTTTCTTTCTACTAAATCATGACTTTGGCTCTCGGATGCTGGGAAACAAAAAAAGTAGTGATGATTGTTCTTTCCTCTCTGTGGAGAGAGGAGAGAGCCGAGACGGTGATAGGAACCTTTGTATGTAGGTTCTATACATATGTGAAAGGGGGATGAGGTGGCTGGTGGAGCAGCAGTAGAGACTGGTGGTCCCACTGCTGAGATCTCTGGGTTTCTTCAAGCAGCATTTAACCCAATTGATAGACATTGATCTATGTCACTTCAGGTCAGCAAAAATCTTCAGTCAAGCTAAGAGCTGAGCTCTTACTGTACTTGATGTCTGTGGATACAGTGAGCTTGTAGACAGAAGCACTTACCTGTTCAGGTAGCTTTCAGTGGAAATCTTCATATCTCAAGACTCTGAACAAATCTTAGCTGCCTTAAGCTAAAGTTTAGTATTGCAAACTCCAGAATCTTAGTTGAATCTTAGCACTTTGTCTTGGAAGTGGAGAGAAGATGCAGACTAAGGATAAGTGTAAATGGTGGGCTTCAGACTTCTGCTTTGATTTTTTTTTTAGAATAGATAGTTCTGTTTGGTTGTATTTGTTTTCTCAGTGTTGCTGCCTCAAAAAGTGAGAAAAGTATGAGTGAAGGTAGAAGTAGTGGTTAAGGAATGTGGTGTGCTTTGTAATCTTAAAAGTGGCACATAGCACAGCCTCAGCTATAGCCACCGTGGCATCGCACATCTGTAGCTTTGAGCTTGAGTAGGGACAATGCTGAAGTGTCCTGTTTACGAAACAGGTAGGGCCTGGCAGATTGTTCCACAAAACAAAGTGGCTTGAAGCCTGCACAGCAGTTGTCTGTACTTAGGGGGGTGGCAGCTTGTTGGTCCCTCCTAGGAGTCTTCGAGCAGGCTTGAGAGATACTCTAGCAGCTGTTTCTCTTCTGCTATGTTCCATGGGGAACTTGATCTCCATCCTGAAATTCATACTTTCCCTCAAAGGGCTTTAGACAACTAGAATGATGTTTTAGTAATTGGTCAAGTTCTCTGCAGTGCACGTGGAGGACCCTGCCAGTCTGATAGCACCAGTTATGTTCCTTATGCTTTTTATGGGTCTGAGCTGGACCAGTGCAGAGCTAGTTCCCTTTGATGTCTGTGATAAAGCATTTATGCAGAGGAAATGTGGTCCATCATTTTTAGTGTTGCCAAAAGGATGCCACAGAGCACAGATTACATCACAGTATTTGCAGGTCCAAAGCCATGAAGATCTGGATTTTGAGCATACGGTTTCTAGCCTGGCTGGCTCTGCTGGTGTGGGACTGTTCAGAAAACAGTGACATGCTGTTCCTCAAACTTTTACCCAGTGAGGCAAGTTAGGATCCAGCTCAAAACATATTATGATGCAGGTGTTGGTGGCAAAGAGAAGTGTGAAGCAGGCAGTTATCTGTGTGACAAACCTGAGTACAGAGGAGGGCAGTAGTCACAGCTATATAGAGACAGTGGCACGTGAGCTCAAAGTGAGAAGAGATCAGGAATGACTGTCAGGAAAATCTTAAAGGCTAGCTATTCAGATATGTGCTAAGTGAACCAGCAACATTTCAGAATTTACTCCTTCAGAAGTGTTTTGACAAATCTAAATTGAGAGCATAAGTTAATAGTGGCTCAGCAGTGTTCAAGTTTGTTACTGGTCTCACAGTAACTATTCGAAAACTAGATTTACTGTGCCATGGACTTGTGGCCTACGGTGCTGAAATACCAAAGAGTTGTCTTGCTCAGTAATCTTGCTTGATTAAGTGGAGATTTCAGCAGAAGAGGCCGTTTCTTAAATGACTGCCAGCTACATTGTATTGAAGCTACAAAATTTAAAATAGTGGGTGATGGCGGTGTAAAAGAAAGTAACCCCAACTGTTTAGTGTTATTTCTTATGTCAAAAGCTTGAGTGTCAACCTTTGAATGCCTGGAGATGAAAATGAGGAAGTAACTTATCCAGTTTCAGAGTAACCTTTTGGTCAAAAGAGCTTAGCAGCAACTTGGACAATTTGTGGAAGGGAGCCAGGGACCTTTTCTCACTGTTGCATTTGGAGAGAAAACGCGAATTCCCATTGAAAAATAAGATGGGACTGAATAAAAGACGAGAATGGGAGGTGAGGTGACATGTAGTTGAACGGAGCAAATAGTGAAAAAGTCCAGAGGGGGCAACAGTTAGGTGATGTGTGAAGAGGAGGGAAATTATGAAGAGGGTAGAAGAGATTGTCTGGTAAACTTTGTAAGCTATGATAAAGCCTTTTTTTGTTTTTTAAAGAAAAGTAAATGGACAATTCAGGATTACCACCAATTTTGGAAGTGACAAATTCTCTTTAGTGAGGTATGACCTTATTGTCCTAAATATGTTCTGCTGTGATTTGGTAAAAAAAAAAATATAATTCTTTAGCTTATATGATCAGTTCAGAATTTTTGGCTTTCGGATTGAAATTTTCCTATTTTTCCATTGCCCCAACTCTTCAATCAAAAACTCCATCCTAATTCCTAAAGACTTTTAGTATTTTGAAGTGTTAAGACATGGCTTGCTTTGGGTTTTTTTCAGTTGACAAGCTGTTTGCTATTGCAGACCACTGAGCACTACTGTTATCTTTCTGGTTTGTTTTGATATTTTACAGGAGAATAAAGTTTGTTGGGAAAATGTTGGGAAGTGTTTTGTGGTCAGCACCAAATGTGGTGTGGACTACATTTTGGTCGTCTTCTGTATGGCCGCTTACAGATCGGAAACTGTAATTAATTCTCAAAAGGTCCATCCACTTCAGTATTTGTAGAGCAGTGTGATTACTCCTCATGTGCCCCTAGCCTGTGGTCAGATGTTGTTTATTTATCTCATAGATGTAAAGCAGGATCCCTCTTAAAGCTCTGTCTGTGATCCCATCATGCTTCCTGATTGGCAATATACCTTTTTCTGTGACTTAATGTGAAATATGTATGCATAGTGCATGCAAATAAGTTGTTCTACAAGCAGCTGAGGTAGTGAACTTGTATTTCTTAGAAAGATGGGGATAAACTTTTTAGCAGGGCCTAGTGTGATAGGACAAGAGGTAATGGTTTTAAACTAAAAGAGGGTAGATTCAGACTAGACACAAGTAGGAAATTTTTTGATGATGAGTGTGGTGCAACACAGGCACAGGTTGCTCAATGAGGTGGCAGATGCCCCATACCTGGAAACATTCAAGGTCAGGTTGGACAGGGCTCTGAGCAACCTGATCTAGTTGAAGATGCCCCTGCTCATTGCAGGGGGGTTGGACTAAATTACCTCTAAAGGTCCCTTTCAACCCAAACTCTACTATGATTCTTAGAGATGTGTGCTCTCTGCTCCTCAGCCAATCCTCCTTTCCTGTTTGTTTGGGTTTCAATTTTTTGGGGGGTTTTGTTGATTTTTTTTTTTTTCTGTATACATCTCATCCTTTAGCAATACTGTTAATTTACTTCCATTCTGCCCCAAACCCAAAGCAGCTCACTGCTGTAGTATTTTTATTCCTTCTCTTTTTCCCTAGATACAAGCTGAATCAGACATTGCTTGTTCTGCAGGTTTTAAGACTATTTGCATACTGACCATTTATGTACTGATTACAGGCTAAACAGAGCCAGTAATTGTTAAGTGAAATATTCAGCCTTAGTCTCAGTGAACACATTTTTTTAATTCTCTGCTCAGTTCCTGATTTTCATGAAACTTGCAGGAATTTAAAATGAGACTGGATTGCTTTGTCTAATTTGATTGGCATTGACTGTAGGGCAGTGTGTTTGTGTAGGCCTCATTTCCATAAGAAACCAGAGTAAAAAATGCCTTAGGAATAAATTAAGCTTTGGATACATATTTTTAGATTAGTTTTTAGTGTACTATATATTTAGACAGGAAAATTAATGTTTAAATGATTTGTGTGTTTTGAAACAGTGTATCTTAAAGACGCCCAAAATTAGGTTGATAGCTTAGCATGATAATCATGTAACATCCATTTAATTTGAGCCTTCAAGAAAAAAGCCTGTGCATTTCACATAAATGTCCAAATATTCATTTTCACCATAGAGATACCTCCCACATATAGGTGAAAATAACTTACGGGATATAGTTAGAATTGATTTGCTGGTTATTGTAATAGCTAATCAAGGTAAATTCTGTTGGAAATAGTGGAATCTAGTCAAATCATTAAAAATTAATTGCATTTCAGATGCTGCGTTTATGTGGTAAGGGTTTTTTGTTTTGTTTTAAGGTTTTACAAAACCAGTAATTTTGAGAAATTTCCATCTTTGTGGGATGAAGCAGACGATGTTTTGAATACAGAGGGCTGTCAACTACAACTGGAAAAAAGTCATTGTTTTTTGAAGTAGTATTTTTGTTGTTGTTAGGGCAGCAGATGAATAATGGAATGGAAAAAATTCTTCTCATAATGGATAAAGTCTTTACGAGCAGGAACTTTTGTTTTTCATTTAATTAGTGAAAGGAAAATAATATTTAACAGACAAAAACAGAGCATAAGCTAAGCCTTAGGCTGCTGTTTTCTTCGTGAAATTTTTTTTGTCTTTGTCAAAACCAGCTATTTTGTTTTGAAATTCTACAATGAAAATGCAGTTATGAAATGGTTTTATCTCAATGGCGCTTTTTCAAAGTATTTTTTGTTTTCAGTTTACATGTGTAATGTAAATAAAAACACTTTAAATCTGGAAAGAAAAGACAACTGAGAAAGCAAGTCACATTTATCAAATGAAACAAACGTAGCTCTTTATCATCTGGGTTCTTTTTTATCAGTTGCTTGCAAATTTCTTTTCATAGATAGGAAAGGCTATTGTTAAATATAAGATTTATTTTTCAAGTTCTGCTGATGTAAAATGATTTGCAGAAGTTGGAGAGACTTATATTTGGATTTCTTTATGAAGTGGTTATTACCTTTCTTTATAAAGTAGTTAGTATCTATGCAGAAGATGCGCATTCTAAAATGGAGGAGAAGGGGGGGAAGTACATGTGATTGTTTAGGAGTGGCAAAAAATTAACCTTGACAGCTAACTATATAGATTTTTTTTTTTTCCCCTGTATTGCAGGAACTGAAGCTTGCTCTTTAAAAGGTGCAGTGCTGTGAAAACTATTACTGACTGTAGAAAAATGGACGTGTTGCAGATATTACGTAAAACCACAGAGCGCTTAGAATGTGATCACTGCAGCTTCAGAGGAACAGACTATGAAAACATACAAATTCATATGGGTACCATACACCCAGAGTATTGTGATGAAATGGATGCTGCTGGTTTGGGTAAACTCATATTTTATCAAAAAAGTGCAAAACTGTTCCACTGCCACAAATGTTTCTTTACCAGCAAGATGTATTGCAATGTATATTATCATATCACAGCACAACATGCAGCACCTGAGAAGTGGAATGAAGAGCGGAAAGAACAGGTAGAAGGAGATTCGGATTCCTCCAAAAAAAGTGTCACATTGGAGTCACAGAAACCTACCCTTTCCCCTGAATCACGCAAACCTGCTCTTTCTCCTGAACTCCCCAAATCCGAACCAGTTGTTTCCCCCAAGCTTCAGAAATCTTCAGGGTCCCCAGAGCCCCAGAAGTTGTCTCAGGCGACTTCATCAGAGCTGGAGAAGTTGTCCCAGGCAACATCCCCAGATCCAGAAAAGTCATCCCAGGCCACATCTCCAGATCCAGAGAAGTTAGCCTCAGCTGTGTCCCCAGACTCAGAGAAGCTGTCCCCTGCTGTGTCCCCTAACTCACAGAAACCAACCCCTGCTGTGTCCCCCGACTCACAGAAACCAACTCCTGCTGTGTCCCCTGACCCACAGAAGCCAGTCCTGTCTGTGTCTCCAGAGCCCCGCCGGCATTCCCCGGCAATGTCTCCAGAGCCCCGCCGGCATTCCCCTGCTGTATCGCCAGAGCCTCGTCGCCATTCTCCCGCTGTGTCTCCAGAGCCCCGCAGATACTCTCCAGCTGTGTCACCAGAGCCAAAGAAACCTACTCCAGCAGTATCCCCTGAACCACGAAGGTATGCCCCAACTGGGTCTCCTGAGCCCCGGAGGCATCCTTCACAAATGCGTAGGCCTGCTTCTGCTTCCTCTCCTGAAACCCGGAGGCCTGGCCCTGCAGTTTCACCAGAGTCATGGAGACCTGGTCCAACCATTTCTCCTGAGCCCTGGAGATCTGCACCTCATGAGGTGCAGAAGTCTTCCACAGTTTCTCCCTGGGCTCCAAAGTCTGCCATGTCAGTAGAATCCCGTAGGTCTGCCCCTGAGTCCCGAAGGCCTGGTTCTGTTGTGTCACCAGAGCCTAGGAGACTCGTTTCTGACTCGTGGAAATCTACGTCCTTTTCTGAATCCCAGAAGTCAACTCTTGTTTCTTCTGAGCCGTGGAAACCCATCTCATCTGTTTATCCTGAAGGCTGGAAACCTGTTCTGTCCCCTGACACGTGGAAGCATTCTGCCCCTGTTTCTCCTGAGCTTCGAAAGTCCAGTCACACTGTTTCCTCTGACTCTTGGAAGCCTTCTTTCTTTCCTGAGATGCGTAAGCCTGGTGCTTCGGTATCTCCTGAATCTTGGAAACTCTCTGAGTCCCGGAAATCGATGTTTTTTTCTGAAACTCAGAAGTCCACCTCTGCTGCTTCCTCTGAGGTTCAGAAACGGGCTCATTTCTCTGAACCTCGGAAAAGAACTCTGTTCCCAGAGTCTCGTAAATCTAACCCTACAGTTTCTGGTGATGTCCAGAAACGTGGTGTCCTTTCTGAGCCCCAGAGTCAGGTGTCTACTTCTGCTGTTTCTACTGAAGGCCAGAAACATGCTCTGTGTTCTGAAGCCCAGAAATCAGCTCTTGTTTCTCCTGAAGTCCAGAAGCACACCCTAATTTCTGAAGCCCAGAAACTTGCCTCCATTTCCCCTGGGGTTCAGGAGCATAGTTCCTTTCCAGAGTCTCAGAAATCTGTTTCTCCTGAAATTCACAAACACGGACTCTTTACTGAGTCCCAGAAACCTACTCCTTCTGTTTCTCCCGAGACCCCCAAACAAGCTTTTTTTACTGACTCCCAGAAATCTGCTGTTTCCCCTGATGTTCAAAAGCATGGTGTATTTTCTGAGATGCAGAAGCCTACTGCTGCTTTATCCTCTGATGGCCAGAGACATGCTGAAACTACTGTACCTTCTGAAATCCAGAAGAACATCCTGTTTTCCGAGCCTCACAAGTCTGCTGCAGGTTTTTCCTCTGAGCCCCAAACACCGAGTGAGTCTGGTGAGAGTGACTTTCTTTCTCACAGTTTAGATGATCAGAAACCACTGGACGATTTATTCTCACAGGATGAGCAATCGATACTAGCCAAAGAATCACCAGAAGACATGTTATATTCATGCCCAAAAAAGAAGCCCAAGAAGGAAAACCAGGAGAACTCAGATTCTGAACTTAATAGCAGTGAGTGTGGAAAAACTGACATGGACTCCATGGAGATAAAGGAGCAAGAATCCAACAGTGACCAAGAGCAATATGATATGGAGTCATCTGATTACGGCAAAGAGAGCAAAATAGATACTACTACTCCCATGCAGCCACAGTGTGTGCTGCAGTTTACCGAAGAGAAAGAGGCTTTCATCTCTGAGGAAGAAATAGCAAAATACATGAAGCGTGGCAAGGGAAAGTATTATTGCAAAATTTGTTGCTGTCGTGCAATGAAAAAAGGTGCTGTCTTGCACCATTTAGTTAACAAGCATAATGTTCAAAGCCCATACAAGTGTAAAATATGTGGCAAAGCTTTTCTCTTGGAGTCTCTTCTTAAAAACCACGTTGCTGCTCACGGTCAAAGTTTGTTGAAGTGTCCACGTTGTAATTTTGAATCAAATTTTCCCCGAGGCTTTAAGAAACATTTAACCCATTGCCAAAGCCGTCATAGTGATGATACACCTAAAAAACACTTGGACAGCCTTGAACCACTTGAAGAGCAAATTTAATCTGTTTTTTTCCCTTGTGCTAGAAAAGCTGAATTTACTGAGGTGTTCAAAAGTGTTGCTGTATGTTAACTGAGTAGTTTAGGTGACCTGACAAGTCAGAAGATGCATGGTTTATTGTACTATGTTTAACTTGTCTTATAGCTGTATTACTGAAATGAATTACTTTTGAAAGTAATTTTAAATACATGTTCATGTCTTTGTATTACCCATCAGTAGAGTCATGTTTTATTTTTCAGATGTACTATGTTTTTGAAACCAAAATGGATACAAATTAGTTTTGTAAAGATTTGTAAAACAGGCAGGCAATTAAGGACTGAAGTGGCAAGCAATCCATATATTCCTGTGAAGACTGAACTTTTTTCACAATTGTTAAATGTTGTATTTTTCAAAATGTTTTTATCAAATTCTCAGTATTGAAATTCTCCCCAAGTTATATGTGAATGAGCCAGGCATGAGAAACTATGAATCTTTCTGGAGTAATTCTGCCCTGAGATTGTAATTGAGTGTATAGTCATTCACTGGAAAATTATTACACTCAATTCTCTGATTTACTTGTCTCATATTTAGAAGCATCAAGGTACTTATTTCGTGATTCTGTATTTTGGCCATGTTTTAAGCATGTACTAATATACATAAATTGTTGGATTAACGTCAGACTATGTATAGCTCAACACTTTCTCTTGATGATTCAGATGTTTGTAATGTCAGCAAACCCCTAAATTTCTTGTATTTGGTGAAATGTTATGCTTTAATCTTTTAACAATAAAAAGAAACCCAACTTGGCATTGGCTGTTTTTCTTTTTTTTTTTCACAAATCAAGACCAAAACCTCTCATGTTGAACATATTCTCTTAAGTATCTTCAGCAATGGGAGATGCAAAATTATCTTGGGAGTTCTGCTCTGAATATTCTGCTATGAAAGCGAAGTTAGTTTAAATTTCCTGTCTGCTTCAGAGAAACACCTTTAAATGAGGGGAAAGCCTGGAAAACAGGAATTTGTGCATTGTTATTTAGCATACTTGCTTTTGTGCTATTTGCATATTAACTGTTCAAAACCGAAAGTACTTTCTAAATCGGCAGGGGTATAGTTTTTAAGCGGAGGTTGCACAAGGCAAGTTTCATTCTCAAATTATGCCTAAACTGTTACATAGATTAGAATATCAAGGTGGTAGTGTAAAATAAATAATAATTAAAAAAATCTTCAGGTGTAAGTGCTCTTACCTGAGAATTTCAGGTTGATTTCATTGAAGCCTGTGTCCAGTATCTTTAGTGTTTCAAGAGGATTTCTGGAAGGAAAGGAGGAAGCCTCTGAAGCTCTGTGCTTGGTGACTTCTCAGGGCTGGCTATGAGCAAAGCTCATAGCAGGGTCCTCTCACACAGGACCAGACCTGCTCTGCCCCTAAGTCCAGTCCCCTTTGTTTCCTTTCATGAAGTCCAGACTGGAATTGTAAAATTACTTTTTTCCTAGAAGTGACTATAGCTCAATTCAAAGGAGAGCGCTTGACTATTAATGCTCTGCTAGTGTAGCTTTTCTTTATATAAAAGCTGCTTTTCTCCTCTGCTATCGTTTCATCACTCTTGGCATGTCATTTGGTTAATAAGATGCTATTTGAACAACAGGAAGAAATCAAAGAGGGAATTGCTCGAATTGGGAATGGTGTCACCTTCACAGTTTGACGTCTCACTAGTGACAGATATTTACCACTACTCTGTACCAACTAACTTCCTGGATTTCTGGGAATCCATCATTGAGGCTTGATGCTCTTTCTCTACTGTTTTTTTTTTCCCCCTGACTACTTGATTTCTTAATGTCAAAGTGTACTTTATTGCTCTTGGACATGAACTTTGCAAGTCCATTTGATGTTAGGGCATTCAATCTCTAAATCCAGATATGACGGACACTTTCTGGTTTCTTTTGGTACAGAATTTTGTACAAGCTTCATGGAAATTAAAGGACGTTTCTGGTGTGTGGTTTTTTTGGTCCAGGCTAAGTATTCTTTCGCCATTCCTTTACACAATGCTAGTTTGAGATCCAAAGATGTGTCGAAGGATCTACTGGAATCTAAATTGATTTAACTAATTTCTCGAAGGAACTGTAGGACATGAATAGACAGATCAGATTGTGAATTTGTCTCATAGATGAGGATAGATAGGCATATAATAGATGACCTATTAGAGATGCTGAGGAGAAGCATGAATAACCTTGAGTACAAATAGTGATCATTTTTTTTTGACATGAGAAAAAAATGCAAGTACTTCAAGACATACCAGTGAAGGAATTTGCTTGAAATATGCCTAATGCTATAATTTAATCCTTGGCTACTCTCTGAAATAACTTCAGTTTAAATTGTTACTAATTTTGTTTTATATGCTAGAGGATGAAGCAAATATGGAGGTCTGCAGTTTCCAGAAACTCTGCTGTGTATTAAGTCTCAGGGGCATTTTATTGAAGCGCCCAGTGTGTGACTGTCTCACTCATTCCTGTTCTTTAGCACGGGGACCCTTTGGGGTCAGTTCAGTGTAGTTCTAACTTCAGTTTCCTTTGGAGAAGGAGTTTGGTTGGGAAACAACAGGATCAGGTCAGGAGACAGTAACTGGGGTGAACACACAGGAACTGCAGTTCCTTCCCTCTCTGAACCCTGTACAATGCTCCTGCCTGAGAAAAATGTAATTATGTCCCTTAGATGTAAAGAAGGAATCTATACTTTCTTCTTTTCTTTTTTCTTTTTTTTTCCCCACAATGGCTATTTATAGCCTATGCTGAGAAATGTGGAAATTCCAAATCCAGTCTATACTGGGCATGTGGTGTCTCTTGGGTGACGTGTACAGCTATGAAGTAATTGCCTTGGTTAGGTAAAAGATGAGAAACCCCTTTGGAAACTGGTGTATTTGCGTGTAGAGAAAGTGTTGAGCTCCAGTTAGAGCGGGGCTGGAAATTTACTCATATAAGTACTAGAGATGAGTAAAATTAAATTTGGAGTTTTTATGTATTTTTGTAAAAATCCTTAGATTTTTGGTTTTTATCATGCTCAAGAATAATGTCGGGATTGGATATAGCAGTTTGTATGTACATAAAATATTAGTATAATAAATTTCAGAAGCAAAAAAATCTTGTAGAAAATATAATTATTGAAAGTTTTCCTATGGATTCATAGTTTTGTACTTTGGAGAGTTTTTTTTATCATGACTGTTGAGCGATGTAGAACAGCTCACTTGTATCATACTAGCACGAGTCTGCTGCAACCATTGCTATGCTCATATTTATGTATTTTTAAAAGGAGAAGAAAGAAGAAGTTGTTGAACTATTTCCCCGCCATACTGCTGTTATGACCTGTTCTGAAGGAACTTTAAATAAGTTTAGGTCAAATAATTGCATTTCCAAAGAAGAATTTTGTTGCTTAATTTCTGTGGGGAATGAGAAGGTTGCTCAGAAAGGTAGGGAGAGTTGGTATTTTTCAGCCTGGAGAAGAGAAGGCTCCAGAGACACCTTATAGCAGCCTTCCAGTATCTGAAGGGGGCCTACAAGAAAGCTGGAGAGGGACTTTTTACAAGGACATGTAGTTACCAGATGGCAGGTAATGGCTTGAAGCTGGAAGAGGGTAGATTTAGATTAGATATCAGGAAGAAATTCTTTATCGTGAGGGTGGTGAGACACTGGAACAGGCTGCCCAGAGAAGTAGTGGATGCTCCATCCCTGGAGGTGTTCAAGACCAGGCTGGATGAGGGCTTTGAGCAACCTGGTGTAGAGAGGTGTCCCTGCCCATGGCAGGGGGGTTGGAATTTGATGATATTTAAAGTCACTTCCAACCCAAACCGTTCTATAGGGTCCAAGGGATTTCTTGGACAAAAGTGAAGTAAAAATTCTGCTTTTTAACTAATAGCATTACCCATCCAGGGTTGCCACGTGGTTGTTGATTAGTTATTTTGTAAAACTTCAGGGACTTGAGAGGGAGTTAACTGCCTACCAGGTGTATATATGTGTATATATAACTTGAATGCATTTGTGGCTTATTTCTTCGTATGTCCTGTGGCTGCAGTTCAGTCTTGAAAGAGTGAACTCAAAGCCAATAGGAGTAATTTACTCCTGACAGCACAGAAGTCTGTGAAGATTAGTTTTCTCTGTTTCCCAAGTAATTTCCATACCTAAGTGAAGCCTCCTCTCTTTTGAAAGTAAAAAGAAAAATAAATCCTTTAAACATAATGGGAGACATAGAATGTTTGTATTAAGAATAAAGATACTTATTATCTGATTTTGTAGAAGATAAATCAGAAAATCCTGATTTTGTAGAAGACTAAGAGTTCATCAGTTACAGCATCCATGCTGTGTACTTCTAGTCAGGAACAGTAAAATGTTCACAGACAAAACTGTTCTGTCCTTATCGATAGGTCCTGCATACCTTTTCATCTATAACATGATGAAGATTAGGAACTAGGCTGAAAACAACAAAAAAAAAATTTTCAAAAAATAACATACTGTAAATGGTCCAAGATCAAGGCATGGTCTTGTTCCTGCCAGTGAAGGCCAAAGGCTTGCAGGGATACGGAGAGATTGTGTGGGTTGGCACCAAACTGTGAAGCTGGTGTTGTAGACAAGGCTTTGATTTTTATTATAATAGAATCATAGAACGGTCCAGACTGGAAGGGACCTCCAAAGGTTATCTAGTTCAACCTCCCCACAGTTAGTGGGGACACCCCCAACTAGACCAGGTTGCCCAGGGCCT
>BJBW01004633.1:74470-94812 GCA_004320125.1 Scolopax mira | reverse complement strand
AGGCTGCAACAGTGTATTCCGCGGATTGCTTTTTAATTGCAATAGTGTAATCGTCATCGTGCACATAGAACCTGTAATAGTGACGTATTGGACCTGTGAGTGAGGTCCAAATAAATTAATTTGAACCTCGCAGTGAAGTCCTTTCTCCCCGTTTCGTCACACCACTGCAAAGTAGTAGAGGAGACTGACTACTACACATTAAATATTAAAGGTGGATTTTCTTGATTGTCTTCATATAAAATTAGTTTTCAATGCATTATTCACTCAGTATGAAAGTTTAGATGACAATATATTACTTTCCCTTTTAGGCAGTCAACCTAGGACATACAAAAGGCTTGTTGCTATTTTAGGATAGCTTTAATGGCACATGAATATCACAGATAAAGAAACAAGGATTTATACAAATTTATACAATTTCTTTTTAATGTGGTGCACAATTATAACTTAGATTAGCTCTCACCAAACAAATAGTTGCCTAGTGAATGAATAGACGACCTCTGAGGGCAAAAGAGATGAAATCCTGGTCCAGAAGAGGAACGGAGATACACAAAAAACTTCAGTGATGTGAAGATTTTATCTGGCCAGATTCTCCAAAGCTACCACTGTCTTTTTAATAAGATGAAAAGTAAGTTCATAAACAGCTATATTATTATCACACAGTGACATTTTTAGCAAAAGCTAAAAAATGTTAATAACTTCTGATGAAATTCCTTCCTGAGCAATTGTCAACAACTGTCTTATAATATTGCAATGTATATATATATATTTTGCAATGTCCCTGAGTGAAATGATTCTTTCTGACTCAGTTGTTTGGCCATTCCCTTTACCATCTGTGCATAAGAAGATGCAGTTTCCCATCAGCTAATGCAGTAAGAAGGTAAATCTAGCCAATTTTTTACTTCCAACAGCAATAAATTAATACAAGCTCAGGAAACAAAAATTTATACAAGGAATCTCCCATATATAGATATGTTTCTTTGGGCAAACTAACTTTGTATTTTATCAAACATGAAGATCACTTGCAACCAGTCTGAATCCATATTTGGAGCAGAGCATCAAATGAATAAATATACAGATGATATGGTTCTTTCTAGTATTTATCTTTCTATCTATTAACAAAATACAGCACTTTGAAAAGGACCATAGTGCTTTCAAAGGTGTGGGAAAACTGAGCAACTATTTCAGCCTCTGATGTCATCAATGAGGTCAGCGACATTCAGGCTAGCAGTCTACTGAAGACAGTGATTAAGTTTGCAACTATTCTGTTATAAGCAGAACAATTACAAAGTTTGCAGGCAAAGAGTTAAAAAGACAGAGAAATATGAAGGTTATCTATAGGAAGTGAAGTGTAAATATAGGTGGAGTAATGATACATATAAGCAAAATCACCTGAGCTCCATTCAAAATAGTAATATAGAAATTTACTATTTTAAATGTTCTCCAGAAAACGGAAGTTATCTTACAGATGTTTGGTCTTGACTTCTACTGTGATACGCATAATGTTTCATATTGCTTGAAAAGGTTTGTGTAAAAAGCTTCTTTCTTGTGATTCTGACCAATGCACTGAAAGTCTTTGCAACTCTCCCCACCCCGACTCTTCCCTGCACCACCAGACTTCAAAATGTGTTGAAAATTACTTTGACATAATATTCTCAAATGTCAAGTGACTGAGCTAAAAAACCCACTCACAAATTTAAATTCTCAAACCATACTGGGAGAACCAAATTCACAGAATTTCACGGTTCAAAGTAAATCATAGTTTGTTCCATGGGTTTTGCCTTGATTTTGGTTTGTTTCTCTACTGTTTTGGGTTGTTTGGTTTAGTTTGTTGTTGTTCTTTTAAATTGTTCTGCAGCATGGATTGTATAAAGGCAGTCTTGCTGAAAGAAGTGTGAGGCACAGCCAAAGAAGCAGATACATGGCATCTTTTCTCTTACTGATGTACCTGCACCTAAACATCTCTGTCTTTAATGCTTGCTAGAGATATAAGCTAAATCAAATGTTCATCTTCCTGTGGGGAAAAAAAAATATTATCAGCAATCTCTTTTTGCTCAATAAATAGAGTTTTCAATATAATATTAATTGCTGTTTTCTTTACACACGTTGGTGTGTGGAAACAATGGATCTCATTGGTGATAGTAGAAACGTCATAAAAATTTGGTGATCATACCTCAGCTAGCTCCAGCACAGCTATGTTAATGTGGGACAGTAATCAAATGGATAAGCTGCAAAACAAGACTGATTAGGCAGATGCAGTGTTCCAGCCTTCTGACTCTGCAGCTTCCAGGACATGTGCTGTAGCTTTGCATACCACAAGCGTGCACTGGAAAAACAACAAAAAGCCTTTACTTTTGAAGCCAGCTGATATTTGTCCATTGGCTGTAATAGACTAAAAAGGGAATGAGAAGAATCTGCAAAGATCAAGAAGTGAAACAGGTGCTCGGTGAATATATCTGTATATTTCACTTGAATGCTTCATCAAATTTTACTCCACTAGCCAAACATACTAAAATAAGTTTATCATAATCATGTATACATAATATCTCTCTGCATTGTATTATTTAATATTGATTGTCAATTTATTTTCACAATGCAAAGTTGTATAATTTCATAGTAGACTATAATCATTGTAATTCCTATGCAGTGATTTACCACATAGGGATTCTAGCGTGTAATAACTACTGATTTAACCTCAGAATTCTGTCAAGTACTAAGTGGAGAGAAGACAAGTGACCTGAACAAATTCATACAGAAATAGAAAGCCAAGAATAGAAATCCAGGAATAGAATTTATGGGGCAGACTCATAGCTCTAATTTAGGTAGAAACTTGGCCTTTGCTCTTTGAAACAGATCTGCTTCTGTGGTTGACAGGAAGAATTATTGATTTCACCTATTTACTCCTTGCTAGTAATGAAAAATGGTGGATTTGAAAGCCCTTTTCTCTTCAAATTGATAGAATAGTAAAATGAAGATGTAAGTATGACCATGTATTGGTTTTACATGCTAAGGCTTGGGTAGCTGGTGGAAGGATGCAGGTGTGAGAAGACACCAGGAGCTGCCTCCATGTTGGACAGAGCCATTACCAACCAATTCCAGTCAGACTCCCTGCTGCCCAAAGCTGAGGCCACCAGCAACATTGGTCTCACCTCTGTGACAACATATTTAAGAAAGGGTAAAAAACATTGAGAAACAACTGTGAGAGAGAGACAAGTGAGAAAAGTGTGAAAGAGACAAACCTGAAGACACCAAGGTCAGAGATAAAGGAAAAGGAGGAGGTGTTCCAAGTTCCAGAGCAGAGATTCCTCAGCAGCCCATGGTGAATCATAAAATAGAATCAGAATTATATAGCTTGGAAAAGACCTTTACAAATATAGAGTTCAACCATTAACCTAACACTGACAAAACCATCACTAAACCATGTCCTGAAGTGACACGTCCACAGGTCTTTTAAATACCTCCAGGGATGGTGACTCAACCATTTTCCAGGGCAGCCTGTTCCAATGTTTGATAACCTTTTTAATAAGGAAATTTTTCCTAATATCCAATTTGAACCTCCTCTGGTGGAACTTGAGGCCATTTCCTCTTGTCATATCACTTGCTACATAGGAAAAGAGACTAACCCCCACCTTACTACAACCTCCTTTCAGGTAACTGTACAGCAATAAGGTCTTCTGTCAGCCTCCTTTTCTGAGGATAAATAATCTTAGTACCCTCAGCTGCTCCTCATAAGACTCCTCTAGATAGACTGTTCACCAGCTTTGTTGATCTTCTTTGGTTGCACTTCAGCAAGAGAGCTGTGATGAAGCAGATTTTCCACCTGCAGCCCATGGAAGACCATAGCAGCACAGATATCCACCCTGCAGCCCATGGAGGACCACCAGGG
Source organism: Scolopax mira (assembly GCA_004320125.1). Classification (NCBI taxonomy): domain Eukaryota; kingdom Metazoa; phylum Chordata; class Aves; order Charadriiformes; family Scolopacidae; genus Scolopax; species Scolopax mira. The sequence continues at coordinate 90,929 of BJBW01004633.1, read as the reverse complement.
TAGGTGGACATGTCCTCATGGAAGCTGCAACCCATGGAGACCTCACAATGCAGCAGTGTCTTGGCAGGACCTTGCAACCTATGCCCATACAAGAGCAGAATTTCTGGCAGAAGCTGTGGTCTGTGAGGGACCCATGCTGGAACAGTCTGTTCCTGAAGGATTTCACCCCGTGGAAAGGACTCATGCTGGACCAGTTTGTGAAGGAGTATACACCATCAGAGGGACTCCATGTTAGAGTAGGGGAAGAGTGTGAGGAGGAAGGAGTGTCAGAGACAAAGTTTTAAGAAGTGACTGCAGTGCCCATTCACTATCCACCTGCTTGGGGAAGGTCAGGGAAACACAGGAGTTTATAGGTCAAGTTCAACCTGGGAAGAAAGGAGGGATAAAGGGAAGGTGGTTTCATTTTTGATTGTTTTTTCTGTTTGTTTGTTTTTGTGTTTTTTTTTTCTAATTCTAACTATCCTACTCTGTTATTCATTGGCACTAAGTTAAATAAATTTCCCCCAAGTTCATAGAATCATAAAATCATAGAATGGTTTGGGTTGGAAGAAATCCTAAAGATTATCTAGTTCCATGGGCAGGGACACCTCCCACTAGAGCACGCTGCTTAAAGCCCCATCCAGCCTGGCCTTGAACACTTGCAGGGATGGGGCATCCACTACTTCCCTGGGCAACCTGTTCCAGTGTTTTGCCACCCTCTCTGTAAAGAATTTCTTTCTCGTATCTAATCTAAATCTCCCCTTTTCCAATTTAGCACTGTTGCCCTTTGTCCTTTCACTACACTTCCTGACAGAGTCCCTCTCCGCTTCTCCTGTAGGCTCCCTTCAGATACTGAAAGGCTGTTATAAGGTCTCCCCAGAGCTTTCTCTTCTCCAAGCTGAACAACTCCAGCTCCCTCACAGGGGGGGTACTCCATCAGTTGAATCTGTTTTGCCTGTGATAGTAGCTGGTGAGTGACCTCCCTGTCTTTATCTAGACCCATGATTTTCTTTTCATCTTATTTTTTCTGCCTGTACCACTGAGAAAATGGAGTGATAGAGCAGTTTAGCAGATACCTGGTGGACAATGAGAGTCAACCCACCACACTGGGTGTCTGCTCCTCTATGAAGACACATAGCAGACACAAAGTTCCTCTCTGGATCTTGCATACTTTATCTGAGATCAGGCATATTCCATCCTGGATTTCATTCCCTTGGGACAAAGTGACTTGTAAGTGAAATTACATAATAACAGAATGGTGGAAGATGGCAAAAAAAAATTCCTTCCCCAGTGTAACATTGATGGTTAAACTCAGCTGTTTCTTCATTACACATTAATGTGAGCATTCTTGAGTAATTTGACTGATATGAGTCAGAATCACACAGTTGTTGACACTTTAGGAAGATCAGATCTTTACTGGTCATGGTTAATTACAGACTTATTTATTTTTTTTTCCCTTTTTATGAAGCCCAGGACAAGAAATAACAAATCAATTCTGTATCAGGGTTGAAATAACCGGCAGAAACCTGAGCTGGAATACTTGTCTACTTCTTCTCAGATTAGGAAGAAATCCATTCATTCCACTGTACAAACATTGAGATCTTGGATCTAGAATCACAATAAAAACAGCTCACAAAGATTTGCTGAAAAATTGCAGTGGGCAAAGGAAAATCTCTATTTGTCTGGTAAGCCTTATTATGAGAAAATTACAGCTAATTTAGGACATAATGAATTTATTACCTCAACAATCACCCTAAAAACCAACAAAAAGGTGCAGCAAGTAATTTCATTCTGTCTTACAGTGACTTCTGGATTGCTCCTAGAACATTACTCATCACACTCTTCTCCGGGTTGTGCATAAAGTTTGAATCCAGCCTTTACTGATAGTCTCAAGGACAGATGTGTAAATCTTTTTCATTTACTCTGTTTGGAATGAAAATTAAAAAAAAAAAACCCATGGTTTAGAAATGGATCATTGGTGTAATAACAGTGAGCTCAGTGGAAACTCCAAAATTTCATATAATAAACTGAATGCCAGATTAGAGGTTGCATAAAATTAATCTAAATTAGACTAACCCTTAATTTTGGTTTTGCTGCTTTAAAAATGTTTACATCTGTGTTAATGAGATCAAATTAATGAAGGCTCAGATAGTCCTGGAAAGGGAAAGTAAGGGAGTGGTGTTTAATTAGACAGGCTATTCATCTGGGCCATGAGAGGCGGGGAGAGTACAAGAATGCAATAGAACATGGCAAGAAGGAATTTTTTCAGTGACACAATTTCATCAGACAACCAGCAATCCTGAGGACAGATGATTATATGCAGCCATTTTTGAGATCACTAACTCTTCCTTGAATGTCATATGCACCACAGCTTCTATGAGGGTTCATTTAAAGAGTCATTGTTATTATTACTATTATGTAGAATGTAATAATAATTTCTACTCTACAAGAACACTTCATGCTATGAACTTCACAGAAATGAAACAAAGTCATTGTCTGTCCTGACAACCTACAGACTGAGCAGCTGATGATGCTCAGTCAAGAAGACAAGCAGCTTGTGTGACGCAGTAGAGACATGAGAACCAATGGATGATGATACAGACAAAGTAATAGGAAAATTATCTGTGAGGGAGTCTTCTTAATGAATAGAAGAAAGAAAAGCTGCAGCTGATAGGACCAGAGTATGGTTTAGCAAGGAGAAAGATGATAACAAACTGGAAATGTTAAGCCCTTTATGCAGTTATTATTTTACAAGCACATTGGCGGGCTATAAAGACGAGCAAGGCGTCAAAGATGATGCTCAAGACATAGTTTGGATAGTGATATCCTTCACAGTGATTGAGAAAATTAATTACTAACAAGAGCTTGCCAAAGCAGGACTCTCATTTCACTACCCTCTTTCATCAGACATAATGTCAGGTTTCCAGACATTATGGTAAAAAAAATGTTTTTAACAGTGAGAGGGTTATTATTATTAGTCATTACTCATCACTCCATGCAATATATTTGCATGCAGAAGAGCAACCATTAATTTATTCAGTTTATCTAACTCCATCTCTGTGTTTCTCTGACAAGTACATTTACAATTGTCTATGGAGGATTTTAGGGTGGTTTAGGGTACTGAATATTTTTAGTGCTGTTATTGATAAAAATTGCATGAATACTGCAATTTCCCTATAAATGCCCTTCACCTTTTAAACTACACATGTGAATTAAAATTAAGTAAATTACAAATTATTTTATTTTACATCCGACTTAAACTTTCCAGATTTATGCAAAGGTTTTTTCAGACAACAAATTTCCACCAAAATTTATCAAAATTCAAAATTGCTCTACTTTCAATAAATAAGTCCTCTGAAGAAAGACTACTTTGTTCTCAGAAAGTCACCTTGTTTAAAGATGATTCAGGCCTTCTAATAATTAGTCATCCAAAAAGAGCAGAGAACTGGTTTCGTATTAGGAATTCAGTATCAAGAACAAAAAAAATGTCTTTTTTATTAATAAAATTAAAACTCCGAATTTCACTGAATTTTTTTTAGAGTTGCAAGGGACCATAGAGATCATCTAGTCCAACTCCCCTGTTGAAGCAGGACTGCCTAGAGCATGTTAGGGCATGTTACTCAGGACTGCATCCAGACAGGTCTTGTAAATCTCCAACGAAGGGAACTCCACAACCTCCCTGGGCAGCCTGTTCCAGGGCTCTGTCACCCTCACTGTGAAGCAGTTTTTCCTCATATTTGAGTGGAACCTCCTATGTTCCAACGTTTGCCTGTTGCTCCTCATCCTCTCACTGGCAACCGCTGAAAAGAATCTGTCTCCCTCTTCCTTCAACCCACACTTTAGATACTTATAAGTATTGATAAGGTCTGCCCTCAGCCTTCTATTGTCTTCTCCAGACTAAAGAGTCCCAGTTCTCTCAGCCTTTCCTCATAAGGGCGATGCTCCAATCCTTGAATCATCTTCATTGCCCTTCGCTATAATAAAAAAATTTATTCTTCCTTAGTACATAGCAGGTACTTCAGTCAATTCATGAAGAAAGAACAGTGTACTCTGCTTCAGGTAGCTGTGGACAGGTTTCTTATTTATCTTCAAGTACTAAACAGATAAAATGTTGTGTAACATTATGACCATTTCCTTTAAACGCTTTTAGAAAATTTTATCTTTGAAATAATTACAATGGAAAATATCTTCAAAATAATGGAAAGGTAACAGGTTCTTCTTGCTGTGCACATCAAGTTTATTTTATATAAATATAATTGGAAGAGTTGAGAGAAATCACAAATAAATTAGAACAGGAAATGTCATTGAAAGGGCTACTGCAAGTTACAACATGAGCTATCTCTCTAAGGAAGTTCTCATCTTTGCTTAGGTTCATTCAAAGCAAAGACATTTCTTCACATTTATTTTGGGGAAATGTCAATGATGTTGAAATCTGACTTTGTTGCCACAGTCAATGGTGTGAAATAGGTCCTGACCTAGGGTAATGGCTAGGCTAAAGTATCAAAATACTATGAAATTGTAACTAGTAGTTATTGACCTTAACAATATGTATTGATAACAAGAAGTAAAAAGAAGAAACAGTCTGTATTGGCAACAATGTTCGGAGAATAAAATGCAAGATCTCTTTTTAAACTGTTTATCAAATCCCTAAAGAAAATGGATTTTGAGCTGAGTGATTCTTTGAAAAGCTTTAGGAGAAAGTCTATAGAAAGACCACTCTCTACAAGTAAATGGTGAATGGGATATAAAATAAATGTACAGAAGAAAACAGATTGGTTTTAATTATATCCATTAGACTAGTGCATGTAAGGGTAATTAGAATTTAATTTTTTTATTTTAGTTTTTTCCACTTTGGTTGGGATTATATTTTGTAAGGGTACAATTCACCTGCTGAAAGAGTTGTCAGTTTGGCCTAAATAGAGAATTTCATACTACTTTCTTCTTTGGCCATTTGAAAAATGTATCTTGTTACTATGTATATAAACAAAATGGAAAATGGGTCCACTAACTGAGTTCTGTCTCCAAACAATAGCCCAGTATGCCATAAAGGAAGATCTCTGTAGCACCACTGACGAGCCTCCATTATCAATTGTTATGCTGTTATGGGTCTGTAGAAAGGCATCTGCAAGTATAATCTGCCAGTGGCACAGTGAAATAAAATGTCTCTAGTGCTCAGCAATCATGACATTAGTAAGACAATGAGGTGAAATAAAATTCTAGAGTAGTATGCTCAAATTTAGGTAGAAACATGTACATATCTATGTGTGAATTTAATGAATAGCCCAAGAAAATCAAGTTAATATCAACAATGGAGTCTAGAAAGTGATTTCCAGTCTTTAAAGTAGAAAGATAATTTGTGCTCTGTTCATGAGCTTCTAAGACAAGTATTCAGTGCTGATTTCATTGCACTATGATATTCAAGACATCTTCTTGGTAGATTTGACTTAAGAGCTATGAGAGGCTTCAGCTTTCCATCTAAAGATAAAATATATAGCACATTCTTGTAGATGTGGAGCTGGATCATTTTGTACTTGTGCCTCTGAACTCTGCCCTTGATGTTCAGTGGCTACGACTGCAGTTTATTTATCTTAGTCACAATTAAGCACTTTTTAATGAACAATAAACCTAAATTTCTTAATCTTGAATGGAATACCAGTCTAATTTTGATCTGTGAATCTCAGGCTGAATTCCATCTTGTGTTTGCTAGCACTGAAGTCTCAACAGCAATATGTAAAGTTTAAGTGTCTGGATTATATTGGCCTGGTCCTGATTACCTGAATAAGATAGAATCATAGAATCGTTTGAGTTGGAAGGGACCTTAAAGATCATCGAGTTACAACCCTGACTTTTCTCAGGTAAATGAACTCTTTCTGGTTTTGCTTCCTGTCAATTTTCAGGGCTTCTTGTTCCATCTGTATCTTATTAATCTTTTGTGAAAAACAGGGCATGTCTTAAAAGCTATTTGTCTCTCCACATTTATTTTTTTGTTTGTTTCGTAAGAGTTTTCAATTTCTGGATTGTGAGTGACTCTCTGCCTTCCAAATGGATGTCCCAATGATGATTCCTCAGCTTGACTGCTCTCTGTTTGGCTCTTCCCTCTACTATCACTACTTCATATCTGCCTCCAAAAATAATTTGCTACAAACTTCACTCATGTCTCTCTTTAGACTCTCACTCTCTATTCTTTCAGATAGCTGCTTTTCTATAATAAATATTCGTTTCCAGTCATTCTAAAAGTATTATCTATGATTTATATATTTAGATATTGTTAAATATAAAAGTTCTCCTAGAGACTCTGACACCGCTTTGTAACAAAAAAAAATAGGAAGATCTGACAATAAAGATCTAATCTGAAGAGAGTCCAGTGTAGGGCAATGAAGATTATGAAGGGATTGGAGCACCTCCCTTACAAGGAAAGGTTCAAGGAGCTGGGACTCTTTAGCCTGGGCAAGCGAAGGCTGAGGGGAGACTAAAGGGTGGTTTGAAGGAGGAGGGTGCCAGATTCTTTTCAATGGTTTCCAGTAATAGGACAGGGGCAACAAGCTCAAGCTGGAACATAGGAAGTTCCATCCAAATATGAGGAAAAACTTCTTTACGGTGAAGGTGACAGAGCCGTGGAACAGGCTGCCCAGGGAGGTTGTGGAGTCCCCTTCTCTGGAGATCTTCAAAACCTGCAGACTGGATGCAGTCCTGAGTGATGTGCTCTAGGCATTCCTGCTTTAGGAGGGGAGTTGGACTAGATGATCTCTAGAGGTCCCTTCCAACTCTGACAACTCTGTGATCTGTGATTCCATGATCTGAAAAAAATATCTTTGAAATAAAGTTGAAGACTTATTCTTAGAGATTCTGCTCCAAAGAACCTCAGGCAGATTTATCAAACTGAGTAAAGGTGGGAAACCAGTCTTTTTGTATTGAGAGCAGAAATAAGGCCAGGAGAATGCATGTGAGTGCTGTGGGAAGGTAGCCATTATACTGCACATTTGCAGTCAAGTAGTTTCATTAAAATTTGCTCCTTGCTCCTGGTGTTCTAACTCAACAGGGAAATACTTTGCAGTTTATTAGACTCCTGTTTTTCCTGAGAGACATAGGATATCACAGGGCTTGTCTGCTTAATGCAGTATCAACATTTCCTCTTGGGAGAAGATACCATTTTCACTCCCTCAAGTGAGCAGCATTTGAAATCAGTTCTGATTAGTGCTCTCCCTATTTCATCCAGGTTCAATTAGTGGAGGATATTGAAGCTGTGAATTACCTGTCATCCAAATTTCCTGGTATGTTTACAAAAGCAAATGGACTATATTATAAAAGTATTGTATATGAAAATGGAGCTATTTATTAATATTTTTTTACAACACCCTAGTGCAAACTTTATCTAGGAAATAAACTCTATGGTTGTTTCTACCTTGCAATATATGCTTTGATTTCCATCCCATCAACACCACCGCCCATTAAGAAAGTCCAAAGCGCTACAAGAATACTGAGTAGTTTCACTGAAGGAATATTTCAGAAGTATTTCACTGCAGATTAATTTATTTGAGCTTATAGAGAAAGAGGAATTTTAAGATGTCTAGTTGGTTTCCTAGCAGATGGTCTGTTTTACTATCTGACTCTCCACATAGTATCTAACTTTCAATGGAAGAAAGGAAATTACATCATGTTTTAAAGATGTCTGAAATGCAGTGAATGGATGGCAATTTAAGGCTAGATTTTGTCTACAAAAGGCGAGGAGCAGGGGAATAAGACTAACTTTAAAACCTCATTTACCTGGCTGCATGAAGTTCCATTTGAATGCTGCATAGCCAATGTTTATGATCGGACAGGGCAGGAAGTGATAAATGGGTTGAATAATTTGGGCAGGAAGAAGCTGAGCATTTGGGAGAGGTTAAGTGCTTCGATTTTTCTACTTTTTTATCTCAATAGAGTTCTGATTTCTTGGAGATGAAACTGCTGTTTATATATCTGAAGCTGATATTGTTATATATTGTTAATATTATTATTAAGCTGTATTTGTTAATGTACTCTATAATTGATGTCTCCAAGATTTGGTATTAAAATAAAAACTATCATCACAAATTACTACCCACTGCAGTTCTCAGGATCTATCCACATGCATGCGGATTATAAAGTGATTCATATTTGCCTCTATAGCAAAAGACACAAGATACCTCACAACTGACTGTGGAGTAATAAATCACATTTTGGTATTTCCCAAAATATAGCTCCAACAACATGTGTGCCCTCTTCATGAATTTTATAATAAGTTTTTTTGTGGGCCCATGGCCTTAATGTTATGCCAGTTTTCTCTGCTTCAAGAGGGAGTGATAAGACACCAGATTTTTTTTTGAGCACTTAGGTAACTAAACATGTAAATTAGCACCTACTGATACTTCAGACCAATGCAGAATGCCAAATGTCATTGATTTATGTAGGGAAGTGATGCTTAGGCTCCTCAAAATTGTAGTTGGATCCTTAAGCACCTAAATGCCTTTGAAAGTCTGGTCTAAGGTCTCTAAAATTACATTGTATTATTGACTAATGCTGTATAGTGGTGTGAACCATCCAGATGCATACAAGTTTTTGATAGCATGGATTTATTTTCTTTGCACCTGTGCACCACTAATAATACTGAAGGATAAAGGTGTGCAACAAGATATCTTCATTGGGAAAAATATATTTTCCTAGCGTATTCTGTATGGTAATTACATCTGCAGTGTTTTATTGCTTGCAGTATATTTAAGATAAATTACTCTTTGCTAATGTAGCTTTCTAAATGAAACGATTAGATTACTGTTTATTTAATTTTTTTAACTCACGTTTTCAAGAAAAGGAAGAAAGATACTGTAAAAATCTAGTAGTCAACTGTAGTAATGACTAATTTTCAGAAAGCTATTGCTATTGTGAACCATATCCTGTGATTTATAACAGCAATAATGTGTTTTTTTCTAAGTTGGAAGATGGAGGACAGTTGAGGATCTACATTGGAAAATCAACTGCTCCCCAGCGATTAATAAAAATTCCCACCAGTTTAAACATGGAAGTCCATCAGGAAGATATTAATAATCAGAGATCCCTAGCTCATCCAGTGCCTCTAAGCCTGTAGACAATGTGGAAGTTTGGCTTCTTTCAGTCCTTATTAGATCTAAATGAAAATTAAAACCTAAGCATTAGCTCCAAAGAATTCCTGATTAACTCTTTCTTGATTCATGTGGTATTCGCACATGTAATATGCTGCTAAAATATTCTGTCCTAACATTCTACAAGAATACACAAAAAAAAATTATTACTTTGCTACATCTGATTTGAGACTTTATTAGAAACAGACACCAGATTTGCAAAAGAGTATTTTGTACTTTAATAAAAATTCATTATTTCGATTAATTTTTTTCTGAGGTGAGATGGCAGATATTAAAAATTGTTTTACAACAAATTTGGCAAGCAATACGTAACTCTCAAAGAAGCATCTCCTTAAAATAATATTCAATTTTTACCTTTTAAAATTAAAATTAGAATAAAAATTAAATTTACTTAATAAGATGGGGTTTCTAAAACATTTTACTTTTTTTGGTGAGAAATAGAACTTGTATTTTTGTGTACTTTTATATGCCTTTGTGGTATCTGTAACTATTAAGTAAATATATAAAATAACAGAGGAATACAATTCATAACAATTTCATTATTTCAAGGCATTAAATTTCAAGGCAGATGACATTATGTGTTGTCCTTGTGAATATTATTTTCATATTGTCTACTTAAACATGAGTTGCAATGTTCATCAGGATTAATGTAGTGCACTAAAGACTTAGCTGACTTTTGGAAAAAAACTTAAATCTGCTGCATGCTGTATTAAATATTTTTTAAAAAACTGAATAAAACAGATATTTGAGTGTTCTTTTTTCACTTGAATACTTACTAGCAAAAAATATTTTTCTATAAAGAGAATAAACATGACACAAAAATAATGAGTACAAGTTGTGTGAAACAACAAAAAAGAAAGAAGTTTTTTAAAAGTGCAATGAATTGCTATTACATGTTTCAACGTTCAAAGCAAATTGCCTGCTGGATTTATTGAAGTTCAAATGCTAACTACAACATTTGGGTGTTCAGCTGTCCTGTGGTGAACTATTCACATGGTCTTGACTACAGAATCACATCAGGGAGAGGATATGGGAAATGGTTTACTTTTTCTCTTTGCTTCCAAGCTTTCTAATCAGTTATTCCATATACAGTGTCAGTGGTTGGTAATAGGGGACTATGTGCAGCAGCTGTTCTTGTTGCCTGTGCTATTAGAATGTCATTGTATTTTGTGTTTGTGTGAGAACTCATCTTCTTTTCCTGAAATTCTTTGATTTGGAGACATAGCTTCTATCATGCTATTCTAGTAGTACCAGAGATATTAGCTCGGGCATAAAAAATGCTGTTATAAATAATCTATTTGACATGAAGCAATGGATGCCTCTTGGTTTGAGCCAAACTGATTATTAATCTGTCCACATGTCTACATATAATACTTGCAGTTACACATGTCTTCATTCCAAAGTAATAAATTTTCTAGCTGTAGTTTTCATATACAGTATATATTACTGAGGTTAATAGGATCTTTAATAATCAAAGACTGTCGTAAAATGTGATCAGTGTTGATAACAAGGGAGTGCACAATGAGGAAATATCATACCTCTGGAAGACAGTTTTAGCTTAAGGTTGAAGCTGTTTTTTTAAGCCTATGTAAACGAGCACATGAGTTTTCCTCATTGTAATTAGTAAGTGTGTAATTACTTTGACTGCTAGGACAATCATTTAGGTTAGCAGCAGTATCCTTGCTTATCTATTTCTGTGGTCAAAGCTGTCCACCACTCCTAGCTGTGTGTCAGTTACCTACTTTAAGCAAAATAAGCAGGGAAATTTCACTTGTCAGGCCAGTCATTTATGAAATGCAAACAAATCCCTTTAAAACAATAACAATTTATATGTTTGTCATCTGTGTGCCAGTGACTAATTGATATGGACCCTGTATTACACATTTACTGAATAAAGTATGATTATAAAATGCTGTCTTACTATACAATAGAAAAAATAATAATGACATGGAAAACTTTTTTTTTTCCTCCTGAAATATGCTTGAAACCATATGTTGTCCCGTTGAAATATAACATTATTTAAAAATTGTTCCCAGTGCCACCTACATCTTGACTTCTCTTCCAGCTCACTCTAGTCACATTCAGTTACCGATGCAGTTTATTTAGGTGTTTAGTATTTCATTGGTGTTTACTTCTAAGTTCTCGTTATTGTACTACCCACCAGATACTTTTCTGTCGTGACACTACTAATTAAATTGCAGGAATGTAAATAGCATTTTCTAATAATAACTGAGAAAAGAAGTGGAAGAAAAAACCATCAACATTTTTATGGGGATGGATTTTGATGTATGGATTCTGTGTGGTGAGTAAGACCTGAGAGGTGATCGTTCCCCTGTACTTGGCACTGGTAAGACCCCGTCTTGAGTGCTGTGTCCAGTTTTGGGCCCCCTACCACAAGAAAGACATTGAGGTGCTGGAGCGGGTCCAAAGGGCAACAAAGCTGGTGAGGGGTCTGGAGCACAAACCTTACGAGGAGAGGCTGAGGGAGCTTGGGTTGTTCAGTCTGGGGAAGAGGAGACTGAGGGGAGACCTTATCACTCTCTACAATTACCTGAAGGGAGGGTGTAGAGAGGTGGGGATCCGTCTCTTCCCCCAGGTTACAGACAATAATGGCTTCAAGTTGCGCCAGGGGAGGTTCAGGTTAGNNCAGGCATTGGAATGGGCTGCCCAGGGAGGTGGCTGAGGCACCATCCCTGGAGGTATTCAAGAAATGAGTTGACATGATACTTGGGGATATGGATTAGAGTTGGGTTTGTGGTTTTTTGGGGTGGTGTGGGGTTTGTGTGGGTGTGATTTTGGGGCTTTTTTTGGTTTTGTGGGGTTTGGGGGTTTTTTGTTTGTGTTTCTTTTTGTTTGTTTGTTTGTTTGTTTTGTTGGGGTTTTTTTGTTTGTTCATTTGTGATATGTGGTGTATTTTTTTTTCTTTCACTGGTTGGACTAGATGATCTTCAAAGGTACCTTCCAACCTAGGTGATTCTGTGATTCTGTGAAAGAATGGGTATCATCCTGAGAACCAATTTATGTTCTACAGATCCATCAGTTACAAAGCTCAGATTTTGCTGGATCCCAATTCAAAATTCAGTGGCAATTTTAAACTTTTATCTAGTCTGTTCATGTGTCATTTTTGTCTCTTTTATTCCTACATCTTTCATTACTTGCTTCATACTAAGAGTTCAAAGTAATTAACCCTTTCAGCACTTGAGAAATTTGAGGACATTGAACTGTGCATTGAAAATCATATAATATGGCCTGTCTTTGACAGAAGAGATTAATTTATTCTCTCTTTAAAAGAAACTGACAGTAAACCTTTTAATCCGAGCTCATTTCAATATCTTTAACAATTACAACAGAAATTGACAGTAAGCTGAATTTCATTCAGCTGCAACCAATTTATGTGAAAGAACAAACCATATGAATAAACCTAATTTTTCTCATACTAATGATCTAGCATGTCTCTCTGCAGTGTATTTGTTCAAATTAATGAGTCCTGTTTCACAAAGAAGTTGCATATTCTTTTTGCACCTAAGCTGGAATCTAAGTAGGTAAAGCACCTAATATAGTCACGTGTAAGAGCCAGTTAAGATTAAATAGGTATTTAAATTTCACTAAATAGTTGTGATGTTCTTAACTTTCTTCTAAATTATTGCATTGAACTCCTCAGCTACTAAAGGTAAGCAGATACAGTTATTTAAATTATCTAGGACTCTGGAAAGATTTTAAGAACAGGCAAGTGTAATGTCTGAACTAACATTTTGGCTTTTATTTTTATTCTTGTTAAGTTCTAAAGTGAACAGATGTAAATTATAGCACTTTTGTGTTGGTCCATTCAGACTGCATCAGACAGAACATATCAATATGAAAAAAACTTATCTTTATGAACTACACTCATGTTCACAGGCAAGAATACTGATTCTACAAAACGCTATGAGTACATTTTTTTTCCATCGTGAAAAATAATAATATTTTAAAAAATATCTAAAAAACCCCCATGTAAATTAACTGTTCTCTTTCTCAGACGTTTTTGCACTCCTCTTTTTAAAAACAATACTGATGTCTTGATGTAGTATGGAAAATAAGTTATATTTACCTACTTTTGGAAATCCAAGAGAGATCTTTCAAAAATTCAGAAAAAAGTGTGTAGATATGTTGCCTAATCAGATATTTGATCAAGATAGATAAATCAAATTTTTCAGGAAAAACAGATATACATAGATAAATGGGTGGGTCAAATTCTCCTCTTTGCCATTATATAACTTACATTTAATGTCTTTTTTAAAATGTAAGGATAAATTAAAAAAATAAATTAAAAAGTTATATTGTTGAAAGTAAATGGAAAGACAAACTTAAAACAGAAAATATGTATTTTTTTTGTATAAAACTTGGTTATCCAGGGAAGAACCTGTTGAATATTCAGAAAGATTGACAAATATAAAGCTTGCTATAAACTGAAAATCTTTATAGGAACTAAGGAAATTATTTTTAGTGGTATGTGTGGTATAACATTTTTAAACAATAGAGGTATTTTGTTATATTGGATAACAGTGATGTTTGCGAGGAAAAAGTTGACACAAAATTGGTTTTAAGAACATAGAGATTCCGCTATTATTATATCTTTCAAGATTATATGCTGATAAGAAATAATTATCATATCATTACCTTTTGTATTATAAAACTAATTTTCTATTTCAACATGGATGTGAACATACTTAGTTGATTGAAAGGGATGGAGGAAATTCATGCTTAATTTTCTTTAATGGTTTGTGTCTAGGGAGAATCTACCTTTCATAAAAAATAATAAAGGGTGAAAAGGCAGACAGAAGACTTCAGGTTTTCAGTGTTCTTCCATGCTGTGACTACACCATAGAGCTCTTCAACACCATACAGTCGAAGAGCTCACTAATAGTTTAATTTAAATGTTTTCTCATATTTCAAGTATTTCAGTATAAGTACACAAGAAAAAAAAAAAAAACCAAACAAAAAACCAAAAAAAACCCCTGTGCTTTTGTTATATGCTATTACTCTTCTTCCTTCTCCTCCAAATGCATTTTTTTGCAAACACCAACTCTTCTATGTGTGTTTGTTATAGAGAATAGATTCAGTAAAGTTGGTTTGAGTGGAATCCTTTATGACCATCTGTTACAGTAGGAATTATATAGACCTTAGCCATTTGGAGAAAATCACAATTAAATGGGATGAATGCACAAAAGAACTGTGAACTTTTGGAGAGTGTCCAATGCGCAGGAGGTACAGAGCTCACAGCTGTCTGGTGCCTGCCTGTCTGGATGAATCCACAGCAAGGTTCCTTATAGGGTGAATGGGGAGAGTTATATAGTTCAGAGAAGGATTTAAAAAAATATAATGTTAAATAGGAATCAAGAGAAAAGGCTAACAAGAGTCCCCTGTGTCATCTGTGTCATGACTAAAGCTGTCCATGTCAGACTAATAAAATATTGAGTACCTGTGGGACTTCATTGTAAAACAAAATGAAACAAGACATATCAAACTTAGGTTCCTATTTGATTGTACAAACACTACAGTTACGAAATAGGATTTTGAATACAGATATTTTACTCATGCACTGAAGTAACTTTTGAAAACTGGCCCATGATAAAAAGTTACATGGAATACTGTTGGATACAGAGGGAACCGAACATCTGTATCTAAGCTCTCTGAGCACCTTACACCACATTCCTCTGCTCAGTATTCTCCTGGCAATGAGATAAGTTCTGCTGCTCAGTAGCAACTTGTCACTCTTGGCGCTTTGCATAAACCATCAAAGAGCCTAGTGAATAATCCTAGTGAATAATTCCTATTCAGTTATTTGTTTAAAGTTAACCCAAAGAAATAAAATGGCTTTTTTTTTTCAGTTTAAAAAATTAATAAAATTACTGCAAAATGATAAGATTTTTCTTTCCTCCCACACTTCAGAAATACAATTCAAGAACATTTAAAAGGGATCTATCAGAACACAATATTGCAAAAATTGCTAATTATTCAAATTCATTTGGAATTTTTCAAATTGATCATTTTGGAATTTTTAAATAGTCTCCTTTTTTAGATTGGATTAAGTAATTTCAGTTGACCTGAGACTGTATTGTTCAGTAAATAAGTTGCTCTCCAGAAACATCTTGCTCAGCTCTCTGCCAGCTGCACCCTCTTGAAGTTTCAAGCAGCTCCCCATTTTCTGTCATTATGAAGTGAAGAAGGGGGAAATGAAAGGAAAAGATATGACAGATTTATCATAATTTCTCGTGTATAATTGATCATTGTAAAAAAAAACCTTCTTGCCTGAAAAAGCAATGAAGTTAATAAGGTGCTGCTGAAACCCCTGCTGTTGCTTTACCCATGGCATCTTTTCTCACTCTCACAGGTGCCAATGCTTCTGACTTCACCACCACCTGACCACCACCTGTAGTGAAGTGACAGTCACACCAGAGACTATGACAGAAACATTGGCATGAAATGAGGTCGCAACAGGAGAAATTACAGTGTCAAGAAGCAACAGTGAAAGATTACAAGAAAAATAGCACTGTATGGAGTCTATATGCTGGAAAATATGGTTAAATACTAAGATTCCCCTGTATTTTTATTTCACTTATCTTTTCATTAGCATCATCTAGTGATGTTTTGAGGGTTGTTTTTTTCTTAAATATCAGTTGCCAATATAAAACTTTTGCCTACTGGAAATGTTGTTGGGAAAATACTGGACGGCACTCTTCATCTAAATGTAATCTAACCCACGTACCTTCTGCATGTTTTCATTCCAAACAGCTGGCGTTATTTAGTCTGACAAATGAAACACTTCAGACAGTTTCTCAATTGCTGTAATTAAAAACAGGGAATAGCAAGGTAAATAAAGTAATCGTGGGATCAATAAAACATTATTATTTTAATGGTGATCTCAAAAGCCCACATCATAAAGTGCTAGGTTTCAAATTGCAGGAAATCTTATCAAGCACACAGTGGTGTGCTACCTGATGGAGCTCTCGAGCAAAGAACTGAACAAAAATGAAGTGTCTTGCTAAAATTCAGCTATTTGTCTCTGAAAATAACAAAAGAGATTTCTGTGGAATTATCATAAATGAAAGAACTGCAATAAGATTGGAGGGGTGGAAGATCAGACAGGAATCAAGACTGAAAGGGAAGATAGGGGACAAAAACCTGAAATGAATGTAGGGAGAGGTAGCACCAGTGACAGAAGTTATCATATACCAAAGCATTCCATGTAAGGTGTATGGAGTTCATGTTTGTGAAGGGAAATAGAAAACTGGAATTATTTTCAGTCACCTTGTGCTTTTCTTGGCCCACCGAGTGCCCCACGTTGGGCGCCAAAAAGGACTGTCGTG
>BJBW01004633.1:57867-74176 GCA_004320125.1 Scolopax mira | reverse complement strand
AACAATTAACCCTTTCCCCACCAGACCCAGCACACTTGGAAAACAAGGGAGCCTAAGAGAGGCTTCCCTTGTGTTAGATGCAACAAATGAATATCTCAGTGAAATGTTTGTGGACTGTGACAGAGACCAAGATAAGGACAAAGAATACACCACAGGATCCAGTGCAGTATCACGGCTGAGGGACTGCTTCCTTTCAGTACTTCCTTATATGTGGATCTTGCTTCATTCCCTCTGTCCATTTTCCCACACTTTACCCTTTCCACCCCCTGTGACTTGGCCAGATGAACTGGAAGCATTAGTGACACTGCATGTCAGAATTCGCCTGATAGACAATATGAATAGTGAGAATATTTGAGTATTTCTTAAGATAGGTTTGTACTTTTCCATCATGCATTAAATTCTGGTAGAAACTGTCTTATTGTGTCAGCAGTTCTATGTTCTTTGGGCATAACTTTTTAAGTATTTAAGTCTTAAATTTCTGATTATTATAAGAGATACATATTTGGCAATCTTTACATGTTGCAACTTGATTGCTGAAGTGTTTACCTCATGAAGGTGAAGAATTTCACTATGTATTGCAGAAGTACCTTGGCAACTTAGAGATTTAGAAGAATCGTAAAGCATTTGCTTTACTGATACTGATGACCTTCAGATGAACGAACATCAGGCTTACATTTTTACAAAAAATGTTTAATAGTAAATGCATTCTGCAGTATGTGATTAATGTTGAATATTTTTCTCAGGGGTTAGTATTTCTTTTTGATTTCTTTAAGAACAGTCACACAAGGTCAGATTCTTTAAAAACCATGCTTATAAATCCAGTAGGAATTTTTTGAGAACTTTAAGCATTATGAGGGAAGTGCATCTTAAAAAAAGCTAGCAGAAATACCATTGTAATCAATACATGTCTGGAGTTAACCCTTAAGCTCTCAGTTCAGTTTCTGAGTTTAAAATAAAAACATACTTAAAGCTGAAATTAACTTTTACAAAACAGTAAAATGAAAGGCCATCCAATGTGTTTGTGGGTGTTCTAGTGAACAGAGAGCAGTTCAGAACACAGAATAGAGCAGAAGGTTGGCAAAAAAAACTTGGTGTAAAAAAATGCTATGATAATAGACTGAAGCTAAGAAACAGGTATACTAGGGCAAGAAACTATGGAATAAAGAGATCATTTAAGAGCAAGTAACAATCTGCAGAAAGGGTAAGCTTGAAAGGGAGAGATGGGGTGCATGAGAAGTTCTGAAGAATCATAAAGAATATACAGAGCAACGTTCACTGAGGAGGAGATGCTGATTTTCAGTGAGTTGTGCAAATGTTCCAAAATCAGACTCTCGAGATGAGAGAGAACTTCCTAAGGAACTTCCTTTCTGGCAAGACTTTGTAAAATCAAAAGGCAAAAGCTCAAGAATATTTCCAATGATGTGTCAGAGCAGGTACTAATAAACATAAAGTGTATGTTAATTGCTCATTCATTACCTGCATTATTCATACCTGTTTTCATTTTACGATATTGCCAACATGGAATCATGCCTTTGAACCAAGAGATGTCATACACTAGAGGCTCTGATCTGCTTTTACTATGCAAGGTTTGCTCTTACACAATTTCAGTGAAAAGGATACTGCTCTTGCCGTTCTGACAATATCTTAAATTCTTTCATATTCATCATTCACAGAAACTCTTTTCTTTCACTTCCTGTTGGAAGCTGTCACATAAATTTTGTTGAGTAATGTCAAATATGAGGAAAATATGAGGAAAAACTTCTTTACAGTGAGGGTGACAGAGTCCTGGAACAGGCTGCCAAGAGAGGTCATGGAGTCTCCTTCTCTGGAGATTTTCAAGACCTGCCTGGATGCAGTCCTGAGTGATGTGCTCTGGGTGTTCCTGCTTTAGGAAGGGAGTTGGACTAGATGATCTCTAGAGGTCCTTCCCAACTCTGTCTAATCCATGAATCCGCGAATCTATTGCTGTCCTGCTAGAGGTGGCACTAATGCTTGTAAGAAAAGGTTTCTGAAAAACTTTATTTCTTTGAGTGTGTCCTGAGATTTATAAAGCTATTTATCAGATGTGCGATTGTTGAGTGAAAGCTATATTGCAGCACTACTAAAGTACTTGAAACAAAATTCTTGCACATTTTAAGTGACTGCCATAAATATAATGGAATAAATATCCTAACCATTACCAAATTTTTGTAAGAAAAAAATAATGAATTTTTACAGTACAAAAATTATGTATACAATTGGTCCAAAATCTTTCCTCTATTACATGACTGCAGATCCAACAACTTTGTCGTTGTATTATTAAAATAGAGCAGGCCATTTGTGTTTGTCAAAAATGTTTTTTAATCAGTAAGAATTTCATAAGTAATTTGGGAAATGCCAAAAAATTTAGCTATATTATTTCTTTGGAGTATTTTGCTACTAATGGATCATCTGCACATTAAACTGAGACTCCTCTACATTCTAAACCTGTAGTTCACAGCACTCCATGAATTTCTGTTCAAGAGGTAAGAAATCTCATAAGTTTCCAGTTTCTGCTGCTGGTCATCTACTTATCATCAGTGTTTTATTGTTATTGATGGAATTTATTTTTTTTTTTTCTGGGAATCCTCTATCAGTGATTAGATGTGTTTAATAATTGTTTCGTATGTTTATATTTTTAAAGAATTACTTAAATAGGTAGAAAGGTGCAACACTGCAGAACAGAAACAGGTAAATCTAAAAGGAAAAACTTTGATCCTATCACTGCTACTGAGAAAAATAGCAACACATATCGAGACAGCAAGAACATAGGAAATACAGTTATATAACCAGAACACACCAGTGATCTTTCTAATATGGCAGTTTGACAGTAGCCTACAGACGATGCTTAAAAATAACATTTTAAGCCCTCTGTAGAGCACCTAATTGATCAGTGCCATTGTTGTGGTTTGGGCTGGGCTGACTACTAAACGAATGACAGATGCTTTCAAACAAGGACAGCCATGTTGCAAAGAAAAGTCTTGTGGCCTTTTGGTGCTGACGAGAATGAAGTGCTCATGCATGAGATTTGACAGAAGTCATTGTTATCTCCTGTACATTGTATACATCTGTATTATAGTCAAACTGAGTTAGGGTTCATCAAAAATGGAAGTACATTCAAATGTTGGTGACACCTCAAATCAGAACTAATTGCTGCACTCAGTTTTTTCCTCAAACAATTTAGTATTTAAAGCTCTAAACATTTTTTTATCTTCCTATGTATTTTGCCAATAGAAAAATAAGTTAATCAGAAAAATCGAAATAATTGTAAACAGTGTATTTACTTAGTCACTGGACATGGACATTTGGATTTTGTGGTGAATTGGAACTAGAAGCAAAAATCTTCACTCTTCTAACAACTCTTATATCGTGTGCAAACCTGCATTTTAAGTGTTATTTTCTGTGGCACTGGAGGCACAGACTCGGCTAAGTGGTGAAGCGAAGTTGTTTATTGTTTCACTTTTCCAGCATATATAGTTTCTGTATTTTGATTATGCGTTGTTCTCTTTACACAGATAGGTTACAAATGGATGCCCATACACTGTTGTGAGAAGTACAATTGGCTACATTTAAATGCCTAGCTAAGGAAACAGTACTATTTCGGTACACTGCTATCTGTTTCACACCACACACACATCAACATATTTTACTGATTTCAAGGCCTACTTCCCATCAACACAAGAACACCTGCCAAGCTCTTGCTCAACAGTGCATCTCCAACTTTCTTATTCCCACACTCTTCCTGTCATAGAATTGTTCTCCACTCTTGACAGGCCAGGTAAGGGCTGAATGCATTAGTTTTGCCAGTGCAGCTAAAGCACAAGTAGATTCCTCTGAGCATGTGACACAGAACTCAATGAGGACAGCATCAGTAATCCCTTTCATACCAAAACTCTTCAGGTGTATTTATCTGATGCTCTGTGTTTGTGTAAATAAGATAGCAAAAAGAAAAATAAAACAGTATAGATAAAATAAGATATTTTAATCATACAAATTATTGATTTTGCCTCACAGTTTCATACTCACATGCAAAAAAGGAGACATGTACGTATTGTTACTGTGATCATTACATACAATAGGATAGGGGACAAGAAATGCTGCCTCTTGATTCCATTTCGTATCTTCTAGGCTCATCTTGACTGCCGTTGCTCTTTGCAGCCTTTACATGCTCTTAACAATGGCATATTGTCATGTTGAGCTATATCACATTGAGATTATTCCACATTGTTGCCGTGGAATTAGTTCCTGTGGCCTTCTTGCCACAACACTCTGATCAGTTCCCTGTTGTTATCGATGTATGTCTGCTCCCAGTCTCTTGACTGGCTCCACATTCACTACTTCTTTAAACCCTGCTGTGACATTTCTTTTGGTGCTTTTAAACACGCACTCTTTTGTTCATACTCCATGCAAACTTGTGTATTGACTATACTGTATATTTCCTTTACAAATCTCTACATAAAAGCTTCAGCTTGGAGAATGGAAAGTAAGGAACTAAAATGATCCACAGTTTATCAGTTCAGCAGCTATCCCTGCATCCTCTAATATTAAAGAGAACCCAGAATCTACTCCAAGGTAAAAATAGTGGTTCACATAGGAAACTTGGAATTTCTCATTTTAGGAGCTAAAAAGCACAGAAATTGAGCTTAAGCTGTCTGTTAGTTCATAACACCATATTATTTAGGGAGAAATTAGTTAGTTGAGTGTATGAAAACAATGACCCAGAACAGAAGCTGAACCCTGACAAAGCTTTTTATTTTTATTTATGAAAACTCCTATTAATCAATCCAAAAAACCACATCACTAAATCAGGTTACTAAGCACTATGTCAACCTCCTCTTTTGAATACCACCAGGGATGGTGCCTCAACCACTTTCCAGGGCAGCCCATTCCAATGCTTAATAACCCTTTCAGGGTAAACATTTTTCCTAATATCCAGTCTGAACCTCCCTGGCACAGCTTGAGGCCATTTCCTCTTGTCCTATCACCTGTAACTTGGGAGAAGAGATTGACTCCCACCTCGCTACACCCTTCTTTCAGGTGTACAGGGTCTGCCCTCAGCATTCTTTTCTCTAGTCTGAATAACCTCAAATCTCTCAGCCTTTCCTCATAAGACTTACTCTCCAGACCCATTACCAGCTTCATTGCCCTTTTCTGGACCTGTTAAGCATCTCAATGTCTTTTTGGTGGTAAGGGGCCCAAAACTGGACACAGCACTCGAGGGGAGCCTCACCAGTGCTGAGAACAGGGGGATAATCACCTCCCAAATCCTACTCACCATGCCGTTCCTGATGCAACCCAGGATTCTGTTGGCCTTGACCACCTGGGCACATTTCTAGCTCATGTTCACCCTGCTGTCGACAAACAACTCCAGGTCCTTTTCTGCCAGGCAGTTCTCCAGCCACTCTTCCCCAAGCCTGTAACACTGCATGGGGTTGTTGTGACCCAAGTGGAGGACCCAGCACTTGGCCTCATTGAAGCTCATCCCATTGGCCTCGACTCAGCCAGCCAGCCTGTCCAGGTCCCTCTGCAAAGCTTTTCTACCCTCAAGTGGGTCGACACTCCCACGTAACTTCAACTTATGAAAGAAAGAATTCTCTGTTGATGAGATGATCTAGCTTGTATCTTGTCAATTAGATTTTAACAAGTTCTGAGAAACTTGAAAAAAAAAAACCAAACAAACCCTAATATTTACAGCAGGAGCTGCTCTGCAAATTCAAACAGCATTCTGAAAATACTATGTTCCATATTTTATGAATGTAATAGCGTATAAAAATCAAGGAAGGGAAAATAAATTGCTTTCCAAAAACTGAGAACTCAGTTCTTTAAGTAATGAAGGAAAAGAAGGCTTTAAGACTCCCTTCTTCTGAAACATGTTGATTGTTACTGCATAGACTTCTGAGGAGTTGAATTTGGGTGTTTTTATTATTACTAGTATTTATGTATTACTAGTATTTTTATTTAGTAATCTAAAAAGCACTGTTTGGGGAGAATGCAGAGACAAAACCAGGTCATACAGGTGACCAAAATATATCAGAATTTATTATCAGAAAGAACACAATGCAAAAAAAAATATAGCCTTGAAATTCTTCACTCAGGACAACTGACAAATACTTTACAAGAGACAACATTTGGATGAATAAGTCAAGATTTTTTTATCCACTGCCTCATACCATCTATTCCAAATTGTCTGAGACATTCCCAGAAGTGAGCTGCTCATGTTCTGAAGAGATTGGCCATCTCTTACCTTTCCCAACACTACTGCAAGGGAACAGGAAAAGGAATTCTGTTCTCACGTCCTTAATTTGACCTTACTAGTACGAAGCCATAAAATATCCTAAAAATAAGGAGAATTTTACCTATACATTCTTTCCAGTTACCCGTCAATTATCAAAAACTTTTTGATAGAGGGGGAAAGGAGGATAGAAAGAAGACTTTCTGATGAGTGCAGTACAAAAAAGTAGACAATCTTCAAAGGTTGTTCTCATCTGTTTAAAATACTGGCATGACCAAAGCTTTAATTTGTAACTTAATTTATTTGAAAGAACCCTGTGAGAATGGCTTGTATCCAACTCAGCCCATCAAATTTTTCTTGCACTGTAATGAACAGGGTCATCCTTTATAGACTTTCTAATGCAAGCTAATAAACCATCTAATTTTATTCTTAGATAAAGAATTTTGTTTCGAGACAGCTTGATTTTAGCTGAATATCCAATTAACTGAAGAATAATGAATGAAATTCATTCAAATAACAAAGTAATAGCTGTCAATTCTTCTAGAAACATTAATTTAAGATACGGTGGGAGGACAGAGTCCTTTGGTTTATGGGATCTGAATAACTTTTTTTACTACTAAAAGTCAGACAACATTCTTATTATGGAACTGGATTTGATTAACTTGTCTCCTTTCCTGCTTTTTAGTAAAAAAAAATGAAAGGTAGTTGACTAGGATTTGTCTTATCTACAGTAAGTGTCTAGCTATAATCACCTTAATGAAACTGCTTGGATATGCTCCTTTCTGAGGTCTGTCAGGATGTTATCCTTTCTTATAAATCACAAGGAATAAAAGAGTGTTCTAATCTAACATTTACACTCTATACATTTAATGTGGACCTTTTACATTAATTAGAGAGGAAGGAGAGTACTGAGATAAAGACTGAATTCACTGTGGATCGCATTTGCCTATAGTGAACTCAGTGAGCACAGTCATTCTTGAGATCAAAAGAGAGCCAAAAGGTGAATTTTTTAAAAGGGGCTATATAAATTAAAACCCTCAGAGTTAAAACCAAAGAATATGCTGTTCCTCAATTAGTTTTGATCAAATCTTTCTAAATGTCATCTGAAGGTAATAATATTTTAAGTTTTCCTTCAAAAGAGAGGTTCATAGTTCTATTTTTGAAGTTTTAAAGGAAAAGAGAGGTGGAGTCCAGAGCTGGTCAGAGTGATATCTCTTTTTGTGGTCTAGAGGTGCTTCACAAGCAGCCTTACTGTATCTCCTGGATATGAATCACTGTATCACTGTATCTGTCTCTCAGAACTCTAACAATAGTTGTAAGGAAAGAAATGGCAGAAAGCTTCTGAATGCCAATTTCCCTGAAAAACAGGTATTATGTACTGAATGAAACAATGTCTGTTTTATTCATTCTGTTGTACTGTCATCAAGAAACTCATAACCATCTCCCCTGTTTCTCTAGCTCTTCAACTTTTCCTGAAGAGAAAAAAGGACAAAGAACCTTCCACAAACAGGTAACAGAAAAAAATTACCACTTTGGGTATTATGTTTAAATCTCTGTGTCCCTGCAGCAGCTTAATTTCTTTATTTACTTAAATTTTGCATGTGGCTCATTCTGCACATCTGCCACGAAGTGAGAGCAGCTGAGGTAGATTTTTGTGTGAAGTGGCAATTCTCTTGCCTTTGCAGTCACATGTAGCTGCATGAGTTTAATAGATGTTGAACAGGGACCTGCTGAATGGATCAGATTTAAATCACATATTCCCAAACATGGGCAGGCCGCCAGCCTGCTGTATGGGTATTTTCCTTAATAACAACAAAGCAGAAACTGCACCTTTGCTCTGTGTTGGCTAGAGATATACAGTTTTGCACATAAACCATAAAAGAGATTGCAAATTTAAAGTTTAAAATATAATTTTAACTGAATGTTTTCAGAGTCTTATTACTTCTCTTTTTTTTTTTTTTTATTTTCATGACAGAAAAAAAAAATAAAATCCGTGCTTAATTTTACATGCTGGTGTACCTTTTTTTTTTTACCACATTCAGTTGTACCAGCAGTGCTATGTTCTGCTATGCCAATAGAAAAATGAAACATGACTGAAGTAACCAGACACAGTAATGAAATAAGCTATAAAATATAACAAGCTGGAGTTTTCTGAACAAAAAAAAAAAAAAAGCCTCTATATTTTTGTGATTATAATGCAGTTTCTTACTTGTGCATCAATTAAAATACATGAAAATATTTTCTTCACTTTAAAAATACTTTATATATTAAAGTCATGGGAATTATCCATGCTTGTCCTGGACTTGTAATTGCTATGATTGGGCTACTTTATGGTGAAGGCACTTTTTAATTTGTCGCTTTACATTTAAGAATCTTATTGTACTACTGATCTGAATAAATGCATGCACATATGTGCATGGTGTATGTATCCATGTATACACAAATGTGTACACACACACATATGCAAAATGGCAAGGTATGAAAGGGATAAAATGTATCTCTAAGGCCAAACCTACCCTGCTCCTCATGACTAGCACAGTTAATTCAGTAGAAGATTCTAGTGAAATTAAAGTCATACTGATGAAGTGTATCTTCATAGATGTAGCTTATTCTGACTCTGAGGAGTTATTTTATTTTATCAACAAACAGCATAATTTTGCTGCTCTCTGATACACTGCACAAATTTTTCATCTTGAAGCAGCAAGGCTGTCAGTATATCCTGTTCACATATGTAGGGTACAGTAGTGTTCAAATTTGGAAAAAGAAAGAATCTCTGTCATTCTCAAGGGCTGTTACTGAGGCTGATTTTGGGTTGAACAACTGCTGGGCTGAACAATGAGATGAAATGTACCTTCAGAAAGTATGGAAATTATAGCAAACTGGGGGAAGCTGGCAGGAACTTTATGGAGTTGAACAAAGCTGAATGAGACCTCCTGGACAGGTTGGGGACATACTGACTAGTAAGTAGCTTAGCAGAAAAGGATTTAGGCTTCCCAGTGGACAAACAAAACAACTATTCAGCAGTGCGTGCTTGAGAAATGAAGGTTGATTTCCATGTTGGGCAATATGAGGAAGAGTGTAGCCAGTAGGTTGAAGCGATTCTTCTGTGTTTGGCACTATGTGTGCAACATCGTAGTTGCACTATCATGCCCAGTTTTAGGCTCCCCAGTACTCAGAAAACATTGACATGGAGGAATTAGTCAGTGCAGCGCCACCAAGGTATTTAGAAGGCTGGAGCACAAGATATACAAGGAAAGACTAAGGGAACTGATTTTTTTTTCAATATGGAAAGGAGAAGGGGAAAGGGAGCTGTTTTCAACTACCCAGTTGGAGACTGTAGAGAAGATAGAGCCATATATTTCTTGGACATGCACAGTGAAGGTATTAGAGGCTACGAACATGAACTGCAACAAGGGAAATTCTGAATAGATATTATGAAAAAAAGGTCATGATGTGAGTGGTCAAAATATGCTAGAGATATTTAATGTTTCAATGTGATATAAAGTTTAAATTAAACATGGCTTGGAGGTTGGCCGTGCTCTGAGTGGGAGTTTGGATCAGATTACCTCCAGACATCCCAGATGACCTTCAGAAGCCCCTTGCAAGCTAAACCATAAACAAAATATGACACTCCATGAAGTTATATTAGTGGCTCCATCACCAGCTTTTGCCTTGTTTTAGATGTTCCGTTCCAAAGAAAGTCTTCATTTTTAACACAATTTTCTGCTATTGCAGGGACTTAAAACATTAAACTCATGATAAAATTCTCTTTGTACCTTTAATGTTTTGCACAATGGGAATTAATGAACCAAGAAAATCCTCCTAGCCCTGTCTTCCTATGTTGATCTGTCTTTGTGGATATTCTACTGTCAATTACAGCTCTCTGAACCCTGGCTGTAATTATCCACGAAAACGAGCAGGAAACATTATTGAAGAAGTTTGTTCTGGAAACACTTTTCTTTTATCCTCTTCTTTATATTTTCATAGCAGGATAAAAGAATGAAGAGAGATACATTATCACTGTATCATTCCCATCTTGAATAGTAATTTTCCAGGATTCCTTTACTTTTATGTTAGAATACCTTCATATCTCACGGAATCAAAACCCAATTACATTGAGGAAAGTATCCCCATGTCTTTTATCTAATCTTGGAATTTTCATGTCAGTGAAAAATTCTATGGAAGTGGAAAAATCTACAAGTAAATTTTATTTCCTAATAAAGATTTTATCTGATGTAAAAAAAAATAGATAAGGGCTCAGTTTCTCTAACTGAATTGAAGTGATAATAATTTTTTCTCTTTTTTTTTTTTAAATTTATCATCAGGCTAGAAAATGGTTCATGAACTGAGGGAAAGTTACATCCAAAACATTAATAATTTGTTTATTGGATATTCATTTGTATTTGGAGATTATTTTCATCTGTTTCTGTGTTTAAAAGACAACCATTTGCTTATCAAAGCTTGAAAGATAAACTAGAATCTTTAATATTATGACATAGCTATTGGGTAGTTATGTGGATTTCTTTTGAGGGGGGGGTGATGGTTGGTTTTTTGTGGCATCTTTTTGGTTTGGTTTGGTTTTTCAGTTTTGGTTTGTCTGTTTGTTTGTTTCTCCTCAGGACTCATCATATCTTCCACTTGCCCAAATTCCCTTTTTCCACCTGAACAAATTTCCCTGCTACCATTTCTGTACCAGCACACAGGGATGGTACAGACACATATCAGGTGTTTATGTTTAAGTAAATGGTGAAGAAAAGACCACTATCTTCTGTATCAAGAAAAAGAGGAGTTTATGCTGTGGTCTTAAGTGGCATGTCATGACCAAGTGAAAACACAGTCTAGTGGCCCTTAATATGCTGTGACATGAATACTGTTGGCCAGAAGCTGTTGTTATGAATCACAGTCAGTACAGAGATTGGCCAGCTGCAAGGTCCTCTTAATCATGGTATCCTCGGTGCCCTGTGATCTGCTTGCATAGTTTCACAGACCATCAGCAACCTATGGACTCACCCAGGCTGGGAATCAATGTTATATTTTCTGTTAGGGTTTTCTGTCTTGCTACTTGGTAAAACTGGCAATTTCTGCAATGAGAAAAAAAAGCAGAATGCTAATTTCCCTCCCTGTCTATTAACCAAAAAATATGGAAGAATTTCATTCCTTTTCATAACTTGCACAACTTTTGAAGGCCTTTCCAGACTTTAAGCGGAGCTATACAATAAAGTTCCTTCCTCCTGTAAAATTCCCACATGGATCTTTACTTTCTATCTGCCCTAACTTCTAATTCACTTTCAAATGTATGAGTCATTGTTGAGCTGAACATGTATTTTATTTTGAGTTCTGGTATTCCATCAAAATGCTATCAACAGCAGTGCATCCTTCACTTTCTGCCTTATATTTTCTGTGTGCTGTTGTTGTGCCCTGGTGAGTAACGTATAGTAAGGTGCAATATGGAGCATAGCTTGTACTCTATTGAACAGTGCTTGTGTTTCACCATATGGATGTAAGTAAGTCTGTGACCAGTGAAAACAAGAAGTTCTTTAACATGAAACCATCAAAAAATAACCAATTGTTTTAGGTGGACATATGATTTAAATTGGATATATCTTGAAAAGTATAACAGTACCGTGTGCAGAATGATATAAAAGGATTTTGTATGGTGGTTTCGTCATTTAACTTCAAAAATTGTTCTGGTGATTCATATGAAAGTGCTTTTGACACAAATTATTTAAGTATCATGTCTTATGATTCAGTCACAAACTAAGCATATGCAAAGTTGACAGATACTTTATAACTAGGGTTTTCATCTCTATAGGTTTTGGGAGTTTGAAAATACGCTTTTCAAAAAATGTTTAATGCTATTTTATTTTGTTGCAATTCTTAGCAACAGAGAACTGAAAAATGTTGCTTGATTGCTATAAATCCAATCATGGAGTCCTCATATGACTCAGAATATCTGTATGAAAAATAAACCTGCAAAGTGATTACCAAAAAAAGTCTTATTTTTAAATAAAAAGCTGATTCTTATCTTTATAGATTTATTTTTTTTTTATCTTTCATGATGGCCACTTAGCTGCATCAAAACCAAACAAAAAACCATAAAGAAAAACAACATCTATTTTAAATTTTAAGAGTTTTTGAGCTGCATACAGAGATTCCTTTTTGAGCCTTCATATCAACACCTTAGTAAGCCACAAAGACAGAGAGAATCAAGTGCCTAGATATTCCTAAGCTCCTGTCATCTATAGCAGTGTATCCTACATTTCATTCTCTTGATGTGTCATGGACACTAATGCAATCATCTATCATGTATGATGCATGAAATACCATGTTCCAAAAATGAAGTACGGAGATAACAGGCTCTCTGTAGCAGCAGGCAGAGTTGATTGTCAAGTGAGCTCCCTTTGAGACTCTGATCATACGATACGAGACCCCAGTTGACTGACCTACTGAAACATTAAATGACTGACGGACCATGAGTTTGGGAAACTTGGATTCATATGTCCCTGCTTATCACTCCTACAGTTACTGCCAATTACTGTGAAACTCATGGGTTGTAGAGGGTCAAGTGTACATGTGAAAGAGAGCAAGCAAACATGAAATTGCTGCAATTCACCTCTGCAGAGGTGGAGATGTGACAGGCAACCAGGCTGTACTCCTAGAGTGATTATGATAGCTAGCTATTATCTAGTTTGCTTCCTGTGGTATTATTTCCTACATAGTCAACCAATTTTTGTGAGGATGCATAGCATAATAACTAGTTGTGGCACCATGTATGGAAATTTAGTACATTTCCTTTGGAGTTATTATCAACTGGTGTTAATATACAGCCTGCATTAAGTCTTTTGTTATTTCATAATAATAAAATGTTCTGTGAGGAAGGTATATTATTCTTGTATCTTTTTTTTTTTTTCCTATGATTCTGTCTTGTGTTCTAGAGAAGACTTCAGACATCTATTTTTTTTTTAAATGACCATAACTAGACATAAATTTTAAGATAAGCCAGCAGGAATTACTAGACCAAAGCTATGATGATAAAGTAAAATTTTTAAGTCCTTTGAATTATTATCCTGTTTAAAATATCCTTCATCCTAGGTTGCAAGTCCAAAAATCACATTTTTTTTAAATAAAACAAGATTTGAGTAATTTGAATTCTGTGATTCTGTAATTTGCTATCTAAAAATTTCATTTCACCTGGTTTTGGTTTTGATTTTTCTTTTCCTTTTCCGATGATAACAGATAACCAGCTTTTCTGTATATATTTTTGTCCCATAGAGGTTTATGAAAAAACCAGAAGAGGTTACATCATTTTGTACTGAAGATCTTGACTAAGAAAGATGGTATCTGTGGATATCTACATCCTCTTAATCTACTGACAAAAATGCTTTAACACACTTGAGTGTTTTTATGCACAATGATCCATACTGAATAGGTGGGGTAATGGTTGTTGTGTGGTATATTCAGATCCAGTAGACAAGATTTTATCTGTTTTAAAGAAGATGTGCAAGCTGTACTAGTCTCGGGAACTTTGGTGTGTCTTTTTTTTCACATAAAAATACAAGACAAGGCACTGAAGTGGAATATGATTTTGTCCTTTTATGTCTGATGAAAAACCCAGAAGATAATTATAAAGGGCACTAAAGTAAAATTTGTTTTCAATATTCTATTTATTTATTGATTGAGAAATCTCCTCAAATAGCCTTGGATCTCATCTGTTATTTCCCACTTTTATTTTCTCATGAAATAGGTAATATAGAGAACTGTTTGATGCACACTTCTTCCCTTCCACTCTATGTTTTTTGTAGAGCTTTTTGTATTGAGCTTTTATACACAAGATAATAAAAAAAAAACCAAAGTAGTCAGGTGCTGATTTTGATGGATGACAGTGATTTAAGGTCTGGTTCCACCTCTTTACACATTTTAACACAACATTTATTCACATAAGCAATGACTTTGAGATCAGGAAGAAGGCAAACTCTGTCACAGTCATCATAGCTCTTGAAACAATAGGTTCATTCTTTCTCAAAAGCAAAACATCACCAGTCAACTTAATTAACAGTGAAAAAACCCAGTGCATTTAAATTATTCATTGGGATAAAAACTGAAATGACAGAGGATCAGAAAGGGTTGTCTCATACTACAACAGTGGTATTAATGTTAGAATTCCTCTTGCTTGTGCGTATTTCTCCTTAACACTCCCTGTGAGAAATGTGTGTGACACCCTCTGATGATCTCCTACATCTAGCAGAAAAATACAAATACCCATTTTTATATAATAGCCACAGGAAGAAAACATTAACATTAACCCGAATGGGTCATGTGCATATTAATTCATTTTTTTTAAATGATCTACCTTCTGTTTTAGGATGTTGACAAGTATTTGCCTTCTATTATCCTCATGCCTCATGAAGAAGGACATGTAGAAGTAAAACAATATGGAGGTGATGAGCTGTGATGGCCTATGTAAGAAAGTGCACAATTTCAATTGTCTCCATGTGTCAATTTCAGTAGCCACAGCCTCTGTTTGGCATTAGCTATATAGCAAGGGGGCTGAAACCAGATAACCTGCTCGTGCAGGGATCCTCCTTTTGTAAACACAGTCCAATGATCCTTAAGTAGCTGATACCATGCCGAAATTCTAGATGCATATTAAGGTCATCAGTGTTCAAATGGACACTGTAATCTAAATCAAAAACTCTACAAAGTATGTCCAAAGGCTCTTCTCTCTCTTTATCACTTCTGCCATCCACGGTCCCCACATTCCATCAACATATATTAGAATCATAGAATCATAGAATGGTCCAGGTCAGAAGGGACCTCCAAATGTCATCTTGTCCGACCCCCAGGCAGTCAGCAGGGACATCCCCATCTAGACCAGGTTTCCCAGGGCCTCGTCAAGCCTCACCTTGAATGTCTCCAGGGAAGGGGCCTCAACCACCTCCCTGGGCAATCTGTTGCAGTGCTCCACCACCCTCATAGTAAAGAATTTATTCCTAATGTCTAGTCTAAATCTGCTCTTCTTCAGTTTAAAGCCATTAGTCCTTGGTCTGTCATTGCTAGCCTTTGTAAACAGACTGTCTCCAGCCTTCCCGTAGGCCCCCCTCAGGTACTGGAAGGCTGCTATTAGGTCTCCCTGGAGCTTCCTCTTCTCCAGGCTGAAAAACCCCAGTTCCCTCAGCCTGTCCTTGTAGAAGAGGTGCTCCAACCCCCTAATCATTTTTGTGGTCCTCCTCTGGACCTGTTCCATCAGGTTTACGTCCTTCTTATACTGAGGGCTCCAGACCTGCTGGAGTACTCCAGATGAGGTCTCACCAGAGCAGAGTAAAGTGGGAGAATCACTTCTCTGGACCTGCTGGCAACATTTCACAGAATCTTAGTGGTCGGAAGGGACCTTTGAAATCATAGAGTCCAACCACATTAAAAACCAAAACAAAAACAAACAACCAAACAAATTTATTTTGATGCAGCCCAGGATGTGATTGGCCTTCTGGGTTGCAAGTGCCCACTGTCTGCTCATATCCAGTTTCTTGTCCATCAGTACCCCCAAGTCCCTTTCCTCAGGGCTGTTTTCTAACACCTCGTTGCCCAGTCTGTACTGATGGCGAGGATTGTTCTGGCCCAGGTACAGAACCTTGCACTTGCTCCCGTTAAACTTCATGAAGTTTACTTGAGCCCACTTCTCCAGCCTGTCCAGGTCCCTCTGGATGACAGATCGTCCCTCAGGTGAATCAACAGGACCACACAGCTTGGTGTCATCTGCAAACTTGCTCTCAATCCCTCTGTCTATGTCATTGATAAAAATGTTAAACAGTACCAGTCCCAGCACGGACCCTTGAGGGACACCACTTGTCACTTCTCTCCAACTAGACTTAAAGCCATTGAGTACAACCCTCTGGATGCGACCATCTAGCCAATTCCTTATCCACTGAACAGTCCACCCATCAAATCCATATCTCTCCAATTTGGCAAGCAGGATGTCATGGGGGACCGTGTCAAAGGCCTTACAGAAGTCCAGATAGATCACATCCATAGGTTGTCTCTTATCTAGTGACATAGTCACTC